>JASAND010029198.1:0-17699 GCA_030248195.1 Trissonchulus latispiculum | reverse complement strand
CAGAGCATATGGATAAATTTTTCTTCAGCTTGGAAGCATATGGAGACAGCATTTCGTCAGTAATAGTAAGTTTTTCTAAGAAGTAAGGGATAAGAGTTGTGGGAGTCAAATGGCAAAAAGAGATAGTTACGGAAGTCAACTTCCAGTACATAGCCTGTTTCCTGATCCATTCCATATACAAACCAACTATTACTCATAATTGTCCATCCATTCAAAGTCCTTAACCGGAAGGTATTGTGACATAGCCCAGCCATATAAATTGTTAGCGTCTAAGTACATATCCATGAATTAGGAGGAAGAGTCATAATTTGGGATTAGAGGATTATTTTGCTTTAGCATAGCGGTGGGAAATTATTGAAATTCCACTATATCCCAGCCCTGGCGTATGTATACATTTCGGGGTCTTGTAGCAGTTCCAGTTCAATTGAGTCATTTTAAGGAAGGGTGAACCAACCGAAGAAGGTAGAGGTGAAGAAATAAAGTGGATCCAATCCATAATATTGAAGTCCAAATACTTGAAAGTTTTCGAAAATGTCAGCCAATAACAGTACGTCCGTGAGCAAATATAAATCGTGATACTGCCCAAGCGTTTGTATGTTGAAATGATTCCAAACATTTAAGGCATGCTGATAATCGGATTCATTAATGTTAGCATCATTTAGTTCATTATAGAAGTTGCCATGTGAAGGAGGGAAGTCTCACCAAATCGCCAGTTAGTGATTCACATATACTCATAGGGATATACTCCTTTGCGTTGTTCGTCTGTCAAGACTTTCTCCACAAAGTGCATTTTCATGTGATGAATGAGTGCTTCCCATCCTTGACCAAGTTAGCTGTTAGGGACTCCAAAGAACTGGACATTAGTTGACAGGTGTCGATAAATTTGATTTTCCATCCAGGCTCATCTTCAGTCTTCTTGCTCTTTAGGGTAGCTTCAGGTAGTCTTCCATCCCTACAGGCAGTCCAGTTCCAGTTGATACTCCTGAGCAATAGATCCAATTTGTTGCATAATCATGTGACTCTGTCATATTCTGAGGTTGTGTATTCCACCACGAATATCCCTGCTAAGTCTGGGCGCTAGATTGCATTCTAAATGAGCTGAGCCACGGAACCTGCCACAGAGATGACAATGGTCCTGAGCTGGCTTCTTCCTTTAGTTCCTTCTTACATATACAGCAATGTGTAGCTTGTTCGTGCTTGTGTTGTCGTTCTTCTGGTGTTAGATTCATCGGCTCCACAATCTTTAATCTCTGCTGATATTCTTCACATTTGCTATTAGCTGTTTAAAAACACCCGCAAGCAGTCTTTAACAGTTAAAATAAATCGCACGCGGTCATGTATGTTCAGGAATTTAGGAAAACAGAAAACGCTTGAACCCAAAAACCAAATAAGGATAAAGCAAGGCGAAATGAGATTGCCCAACCAAAATAAGAGGATAGCAACGCAAATGAGTAATGTAAATAAATAGGCAGCAAATATAAAACAAGATGATAGCACGATCCGATCAAATAAATAGAAAAGCGAAGTCCAATCCATCTAGGTCAATCTAAACACAAACCCATTTGATTCTGAATCTGAATCAAATGGGTTAAAACCGTTACATGTTACAAGACATTGATTTATTTGATACGAGTGACTATCCAAAGGATTATTCTCTGCACTCAGCACAAAACAAAAAGGTGTTGGGTAAAATGAAGGATGAAACTATGGGTAGTCCAATTGAAGCTTTTTGTGGTGTACGTGCTAAGGCTTATGCTATTGTCTGTGATGGGATTGAGAAAAAACGACTTAAAGGTATTAAAAAATCCGTGGTAAAAAGGGGGGTTCATTTCAAGCATTATGTTTCTACTATTTTTGAAGGGTCTACTATGTATTGTGCTATGAACTTTATTAGAAGTGACAAGCATAACCTGTACAGCGTGCATGTAAATAAGAAGGGATTATCCCCCTTTGATGATAAACGATATTTATTAGACGATGGTGTAACTAGTTATGCATACGGACATTATAACATTACGTAATAAATGTACAATAATAAACAGATATGACATTCAATAGCCCACAAGAAAAGAGGCGTAGCCCACAAAAAGAGGCATAGCCCAAAAAAGAGGCATAGTAAAAATGAGCATAGCCCACAAAAAATATACAAAACAACTAAGAGGCTAAAAAAGAAAAAACCGTAACGGTAGCCTTAAGCCGTCTGATGAGACCTTTTGGCAGGGGTCGAAACGGTTAGAGCTGTCACTCCGCAGCTTCGAGGCTGCGAAAAATCAGGTGCCGTTTTTGAACTAGGTAGGGTTCGCAGCCTGGGCCTTTTACACTGGGAATGGCTGCGAATTTGCGGTCGGACCGGCCTTTTACATCTACTCAACTCCAATGTACCTTCCGATTTGTCTGAACTGATTCCAAATCAATGACCAAAATAATCCACTATTATCCAATTCAAATTATCTGAGTTCAATCTGCTTCTACTGACAGGTACAGTCCTCAGGTCAATCCTCACAGTAATCACGGGTCAGGTTCCAACTGATCTGAATCTTGGCAGGACGAACTAGCGGTGAACCTGAATCAAATGGGTTAAAACCCATTAGTACAGGATATGTGTGCGGGAATCAAACCCAGCAACCATTACTCACTTTAAGTGGCTTTCTGTGATAAGAGTAGATATTTTGTTAATTTTGAATAATGTTTGACCGAAACGGCTAACAACAGTATATTTTGAGCCAATTTACAGTTGAGACGGAACTATTTGTGCGCTATTGGATCGATGTAAATGAATTTCAAGCAGACATTAACTCTTAGGCGATTTTCTGCCTTATGATGCAGAAAATCGCTAACACAGCACGATTCCTTCACAGATATTTGGTTTTCTTCAATTAGGCTCGAAATGAGAACTTTGAGCGTTCGAAGAGCAGGAAAGCATCCGTTTCCTGCACAAAACTAACATTAATTACAAACATTCTCTTTCCTGGAATTGCTACTTTTCCTGTGATTCATTAGAAGATGGTTCACGGAGATTTCTAATTCTTACGTACTGACTGACACTATTATATTATCTAACTGTTATTTATATATTTTCAGGTATGGGGTATACTACTTACGTGCTACTATTTACAATCGGTGCCATTCGATTCCATTGTAGTTCTAGCCGCTGATCAGTAATTGTAATTCAACATTTGTGACCATGACTGCCAGAGAGTATCTGACGATATCGCCTTTAACTTCGTGAATTACAAGCTGACATAAAAAGTTTGAGTAGAAGCAATAATGCTCATTACAAAACTGCAAACCAGACCGGAATTGGTCATTTCGTTAGTAAATACAAGCGAGGGCAAGGGTTATTGTTTAGTATTATTCTTTCCGCAATGTTGGACCTTTGGGAAAATGATTAACACGGACTTTTGGACTTTCATGATAAAAGCTTGACATAAAAGTTTAGTTTTTACCAGCATGTTACCGAAAACTACCAATTAGAATAAGTTTGACCGTTTGGTTGACACGAACAAGTGAGGGCACGAATGGCACAGTCCTAACTAACAAACATTCATACAAACCACATACATTCAGCACGGAGCCCTTATTTTCGATTCGCCCGCTCCTTGAGCATAGGACTACCTACGCGGACAAATCGAGGCCTACTGGTGGTTACAGCCTATTCCGGGAGTCCCCGTGACTCTGAATTAAGCTCACTACCTAATGTGTATATTATAACGACACGACAGTGGACACTCGCTCGCGCTGGCTAACATTCGCACATTCATTCAAGTAACGACCAGTTAACAGACACTTATTCACAACTACGCAATCTTCCTGCCTAATATGAGAATTCTTTGATAATTTCGGATGTACAAATCCCATGCGCCCGATGGGAATTGATCCGTCATTAAGTTCTTGGAATAATCCGTACTGACAATGTTTTCGGACCGATTAAAACTTCTCTTTAACTTAATTTTTTAAGACAACTATGATTTGAGTGATTATCATTGATAGCTTCAATCAACACCTCAGTGTGCCAGCCATAGCATTCCGGATTATCCCAACTTTGCAACTCATATGGCAAGCAGACATTCAACTAACCCAATTAATGTACCACTGGTTCTCAAGAGTGTAATTGAACTGCTAGTTATTGTTGAGCAACAATTATTAATGTGGGGGTGAATTCAAAACTGATCATCATTAGTTGGGCAGTTTCTTAGCAACATTCATGCGGGTATGACAATTCTTGCAACCCCTGTCGTAAAAGTGGAGTTTCCGCAAGTTGCCGATCAAATCAGTCAAAACATTCACTTACCAGGCGTACAAAACAAACATTCAGCTTTCATTCAAATCAGGCATTCCTAAAACTCAGTTAACTTCGGAACCTCACGCTCCATGAGGGGTTTACCCGAGTAACCATTTTACGTAAATTTAGGGAAATAATCATACATTAACTACACACATTCTTAGTGAACATCTAGCTGTTAAAACACATTTACCGAACTAAGCTCTAATTCTATGTGCATATTTTGGCTGTAAAAACTTTAAACTTTGTTGAGCTCGAATTTGGCTAGTGCAATTCTACAGAATTGCCTTATGAAAGAAATTTTGTGGGAATTTGGGCCTTATAAGTTTGGCGAAACTTTGAGGAAAATTGAAGGAAAGCCAGTGAGTAATAATTGCTCGGCAATTATTACTAGCAACAAAATTAACAGAGAGATCCCTACATTTTTCTGAGGTTGGGGGTGTGTACTGCTATATTCCCATGTCACACCAGTGACACGAGAAGCAGTACACGGGGGAAGAGGGGACATTTTAGCGGCCGCTTTCGGCCGTACCTAGACGAACACTGATTAGAATTTTGAAAATTTGGGGCGAGCGACAGCTCGCTGACAGCCTGTAATAAAAGCGGTGTCCTTTAATTTTGGAGGAAGCTTCTAGAAGTTTCTAGAACCTTCCTATCTTTTACATGTAAGGTCCAGGCTCTTTTTGGCCTGGGGACCAGGTGAGGGGTCGGATTAATGATATTGGGGAAATATTGCCCCCCAACTGGTCCTCTTTTTGATGAATTTCGGGGTCGAAACTTGGGCGATTTTTATAAAGTTTTGGGTTTACACATAAACGTAACCAAAGGGACAAGAGAGAATATATGTGTCTTTAACTCGCCCAAAAATTGACGGAATTTTACCAAATATTGGCCATTCTGGGCCTATACCAAGCAGGTGAGGCTCTAATAAGTTGAACTGACTGAATAAATTACTTTGCCCTAGTTAATAAAAGTTTATAATTTACTTGTTTTCGGCCCCTCACTCTTGAGTCTCACTTGGACTTTCGGCCGAAAACAAAGGACGCCGGTCATTTGTCGCCAGCAACAATTGTTCCTTGCTACTGGAAGCCCCTTGTTCTCGCTGGAGCAAGGAAAAGGAGGAAAAATAAACACAAAAGATGAAAAAATATGCACACAGTCATTTCTACCTAAATTCTAGCTAAATAAGGATTAGATTATTGAATTCTACGTACTTAACTACCTAGATTTGGTTTTCTTTTCTTTTAATTTAATTTTATTTTGAGGCAAGTAGGCCCCCTTCGAACCAATAAGATAGAGAAAAGGTGTGTACTAACTCTCTTCTCGAGAGGCAATTCTTCTGCTGGACTAAAGGCCAGCCCAAAGTTCATGTGAGGGCAGCCTTCCAGACAATATGACTGGACTTAACATAAAGGCTACGTAAGTCTTAGTTAAGTTACATCTTTTTAGAGCAACTAAAATTACGAAATGGCAAACATTTTACTAAAACATTTTTGCCCATAACTTTCTTAGTTTTGGGAGTTGAGAGATAAAATTTACATTTTTGGAATCAGCGTCGAATTGCCTTTCGATTAAGCCTGTTGTGTTTCCACATAAAATTTCGATTATTTAATACGTAATTATTACCTAGTTAACACTAAATAACCCCAATTCGGGATTTTTAACTCATATTAGTACTTATTTAAGCTAATTAACCATTAACAATGGGGAATTAATGTTGAACAACGTTAAACATGTCTACCTACGTCTAAACACAACTACCTATGCATTAATGACTACATATTGTTGCTAATTAAGACTGATTCCACATAATAACTACCATATACCAACGAACCATCTTCAAATGCTTATGTTTAACGATAAATTGAAATTGTTGTTTGTTGCTAGAGAAGAATTACACGTCCTCTTTTGGTGGAATTAGAACCTTTTCTTTCTGGTTTTGGGTGGTCGACAATAATGCATAAGTTGTCTAAGAATGGGTCCTAATGAAGAGGCACCAGCTCTTCATTAAAGCGTAGATATGTGCAATTATTATCTGCACGGGGATTACAAGATCCAAATGAAAAGGCACCCGCTTTTCACAAGGAGGCAATATTACGGAATTTCCATTCAGACCACCTAACTGACTAATATGTGTATCAATTTATGATGTTGGCTCTTATAATGCGAACTTAACTAATCTTCCCTTTCATTTCCCGAAGAATTAGTTATATTTTAAGAGATTGGCAACCCTGTTCTTAATTACATATGAATACACATACAGCTTGGACGTTCATTCATGTAACTACGATCATAAAAATCTTTAACTTAACCCATTTTCTGAGATCTTCCTTGGGAATTTTTAGTGACCATTGGGTAAATTCAACTTTCTGGGTTATTTCTTCAAAACCTGATTTTTATTCAACATTACATATGCTACATACATTCACGTTCACGACAATAGCGAAATTTGTGATCTAGTACCCTGGTCAATATGCGTATTTTTCAAAGCAGTGGCTGTGGGAAGCTAAATATAACTGCATCCTGTCCGCAACAGCTCATAAATTTCGATCAGGTATGGGGGCTGGGGCGCCTAACCCACCGGTGGGTTAGAGATATTGTTTGGGAGAAATGACCTGCTTGAATACAGTATCCACTCAAATTTTTGTAACCAGGGTTTTTCCGTAGGAAGCACAGAACTAAACTGACGTAAAAGAACACGAATAAGATGTTTACAGTTAGCCGGAATACATCAAGTTTTCAATTTTAGGTAAAATTGTCTCCTGCATGCGAGACTTCTGCTATCGAGCCATTCCTTTTCACAGAGACAAAATTTTCAATACTCACGAGTGCTTATATTATTTTTCAATTAATCTATACCGTTTATACTTATTTTTGGAACAAAATTTTACTTCAGAAAAAGGTTTGTCTTAGGTAAATCCAAGCGCTAGGTATGGGTAATAGTTACCCTGCTCACTTTGTACCATGTGAAATTAAATTATTGGGGAAGTGCCAAAAATAAATGCTAACCTATATCAGAAACAATAAGCACATTTTAAAGTGTCTATCGCAGGACATTTATGAGAGCAGCAGCAGTAAATTAACAGCGTGCTAACCCACCGGTGGGTTAGGATGTCCATGAGAAAAACTGTGCTTAACTAACCCACCGGTGGGTTAATGTCAAAAAAGCCAATTTTAGCTGAAAATTTGCTTACAGTTTGGGTACACTTTTTTCAAAAATTTCCGATTATTTAGACCCCGCCAAGCCAGATTTGGACTTTGTACTCCCCCCCCCAACCAGTGGCGGATCCATGGGGGGGGCCGGGGGCCCGGGGCCCCCCCTTTGCGATTTGGGCCCCTCCCTTTGGGGTGTCGGGCCCCCCCCCTTGAAAATTTTTTCAGCTGTTTATATGCATAATTTGAGCGTTTTTAACAGGGGTTTTTTGGTCGCGGACTAGTGTGCATTTTTGTGCATTTTGGAAAAAATATGTGCATTTTTTAAAAATTGCTTATTTTGAACTAGAACGTATATTTTTGGTCGATTTTTGTGTTTGTTCTACGTATTTTTAGCTTAAACTTCAATCCCACGCTTTGCCTGACGAGACCCCAGAACCAGAAGTTGAGAATTTTTTGGAATTTTAGACATGAAGATGAAAGGAATTTTTCTAAACAATTTCGTACCATTTTAACAGCTTAATAAACGGCAATGACAGAGCTAGTATTGTACTCTTCGAACCGTTGTAGAGAATAGGAAGAAATACGTACTTTAAGAGAAATTGGCTTAATCCAGCTTTTATTTTTGACGATGAAGGAACACACAGTATAATGTATAAATAAATAAATATATACACTATATATATATATATATATATATATATATATATATATATATATATATATATATATATATATATATATATATATATATATATATATATATATATATATATATACTTACAACCTAAAGCAAAAATATTTCAATAATTAGTGGCTTTATGTATAGGTATATAGGTATATATACACACACACATTAAAGCTGTTACATTTAGGTTACCTGAAGGCAGTTATTAATCATGTGAATAACATGTACAGCAACACAAATACTTACTGCTGCAGCAGATTAACACTGATGTGCAAGTACTTACTTTTTAGATGTAAGTGCTTACGTCAGTGTTTTATGAATACTTCCGCTAAGTGGCGTAAGTAGCTTACATCAGCAGGGAATAAGTATTTTCATTGTTCACGCTGCAAACTGTAAGTATGCTCATTCAAGAAATATTTGATTAAAGTTAGCAGTTATAGCTGAAGCTAGAAACATGAAGTGGTTCAATTATAGTTGAACACATGTAGTTTTTTAGCTTTGCATTACAATGTATGTGTTTAGGTGTTACGAAAGCTTTAACTGTAATCACCATCTCAGACAATGTTATTAGATGAACTGTTGATAATGATAAATGAAGGTATATTTGTTAGGTATGGTTATTATGGCAGTATGCGCTAGATTATGTACGTGTATACTCCTGTCTATGAAGTAGCAGACCCCGATATTAATGTATACTATTTAGCTTTTGGTAAGTGCAAATGGAAGCGCAAAATAAGAGGAAAAATTAAATAGTATGTAAAAAGGAAATAATAGCTCAATTTGTAAGTATAAAATATCAATTGAGGCTTATGATATATATATATATATAATGCAATAATGCATATTCATACAGTACATGAATGCTAATGAAGTAAGCAAACGACTATTTCTGAAGACATGACTAAAACAGCTGTCTGTTATTGAAGTATTGGTTATTACGAAATCACTCTAAGCCAGGCCAGAGGGACATGCAAAGAAGGATGGCATCACTATTAGCTAAGGGTATTATGCAATCATTATTATCTAAGGTTATTACGCTATCACTATTAGCTAAAGACGCGTACACAGAAAGGTTAGGATTGCATCAACATTATTGGATGATACTGTTTTTTCCGGATTTCTCTCTGGATGAGTCATCTAATTGCTTCAGGTGAAATTAGTAATGATATACGTAGAATTTAGCTATTGGTTTATTCTGGTTTTGATGAGTCATCAGTGCGAGAATCACGTGACATTACAATAATTATACACTCAAAATATAGTTAGTGCAACCGGTTTATTCTGGTTTTGGTGAGTCATCGATCACGTGAATAAGTGATCGCAAAAATACATAAAAGGAGCGAAATTCTACAATCTGATCATTCTTGAAAATGTCAAGCTCGAGTCAAGTCGGTTTTTTGTGTGAGCTTTGTGGGAAAACATTTACCCACAGAAAGAACTTGCTGCAACATCAACGAGAAATTCATCAGCAGATAAGACGATTCAATTGTCCTATCTGTCAACGATCATTCACAAGGAAGCATGACGTCATCACACATCAACGCAGTCATCATGCTGAACCACCACTACCAAAGAAGCAGAAGCATGAAGACCCTCTTGCCGAATCAACTCCTCGGAAGATGTTCAGACGAGATAATTTGAGGACGTCTCGTTCTGCTCTTGATAACTCTATCGATGTTACAACTCTTTATCCCACTGAGCCTATGGTCGATCCGGAACGATTTCTATCCTCTGTCCTGAGTCAACTAACGGAACAGGCGGAATCAGACTTGGCTAAACATGGGGGACTGAAGGTTTGGCTTTGCATGAAGATCCTTTTCGAGCGGGCTACTAACCCAGAAGAGACAATCGAAGGTTACTTTAACTGTAAAGCTAGAGTAATCCTCCCCGGCAACGATGTTGCTGTGGAAATCAGAGAGTGCTTTCCTGAAATCCTCCTTCACATTGAAGCTTTTCTCAGGAAGGGATCTGGCTGGGTCATCAGGGACATTATACATTTGGATATTCATTGTACCCGCTACCGCCCCCTTCACGGCTCCTCCTATATTCCAACGCCTAAGAATATTGCAAGGAAAGAAGCTGTTATCAACGTGCAGAATCAGGACAATCAATGCTTCAAATGGGCAGTCCTTTCTGCGCTTCACCCTATTGCATCAAACAATTATCCTGATCGCATAAGTCACTACACTTCGTATGATAATGAACTGGATTTTAGTAACATTAACTTCCCTGTTACCCTCAAGGACGTTTCCAAATTCGAGAAGCAAAATAACATCAGCATCAACGTTTACGGAGAAGCAGATAACAATGTAACTCCTCTATACATCAGCAAGCAATCAGTAGAGAATCACATCCATCTTCTACTGCTTGCTAAAGGACAGAAGCAGCATTACTGTTGGATCAAGAACCTAGATCGACTGTTGTCTACAGAAAGAAAAAAAGAACACAAGCTGTATTTTTGTCCTCGATGTTTGATACCGTGCTATAGTGAAGAGAAACAGAAGAAACATTTTGAAAGATGCAAGAAGAATGAACCTACTGCTGTTGTCATGCCTGAGGATAAATGACTTCACTTTAGAAACATTCATAAGATGCTGAGAGCTCCCTACATAATGTATGCAGACTTTGAGTGTATACTGGAGAAGATCGATAGCTGTCAGTCCAGCACTTCAGCTTCTTTTACTACGCCGTATCAACAGCATACCCCTTGTGGTTATGGCTTATTGGACATTTTTAACTGTTGTGGGTATGACAAAAGAATAGGAACTCCTACGGTATACAGAGGTAAAGACTGCTTGCAGGTGTTTTTAAAGCAGCTAATAAGCAAATGTGAAGAATATCAGCAGAGATTAAGAATTGTGGAGCCGATGAATCTAACACCAGAAGAACGACAACAACACGAACAAGCTACACATTGCTGTATATGTAAGAAGGAACTAAAGGAAGAAGCGGCTCGGGACCATTGTCATCTCTGTGGCAGGTTCCGTGGCTCAGCTCATTTAGAATGCAATCTAGCACTTAGACTTAGCAGGGATATTGTTGTTGGAATACACAACCTCAGGAGATATGACGGTCACTTGATTATGCAACAAATTGGATCTATTGCTCAGGAGTATCAACTGGAACTGGACTGTATACCAAAAGGGATGGAAGACTACCTGAGCTTCACCCTAAAGAGCAAGAAGACTGAAGATGAGCCTGGATGGAAAATCAAATTTATCGACACCTGTCAACTAATGTCCAGTTCTTTGGAGTCCCTAACAGCTAACTTGGTCAAGGATGGGAAGCATAAATTCGAATGCATGAAAATGCACTTTATTGGAGAGAGTCTTGACATGCTTCTACGCAAAGGAGTATATCCCTATGAGTATATGGACTCCTGGCAGCGATTTGGTGAGACTTCCCTCCCTTCACATGGCAACTTCTATAATGAACTAAATGATGCTAACATTAATGAATCCGATTATCAGCATGCCTTAAATGTTTGGAATCATTTCAACATACAAACGCTTGGGCAGTATCACGATTTATATTTGCTCACGGACGTACTGTTATTGGCTGACATTTTCGAAAACTTTCGAGTATTTGGACTTCAATATTATGGATTGGATCCCGCCCATTATTACACTTTACCTTCCTTTGGATGGGATGCCTGCCTTAAAATGACTCGAATTGAACTGGAACTACTACAAGACCCCGAAATGTATACATACCTTGAGGCTGGGATACGCGGTGGGATTTCAATGATTTCCCACCGCTATGCTAAAGCAAATAATCCTCTAATCCCAAATTATGACTCTTCCCTCCCTAATTCTTGGATAATGTACTTAGACGCTAACAATTTATATGGCTGGGCTATGTCACAATACCTTCCGATTAAGGACTTTGAATGGATGGACAATTATGATAATATTGATTGGTTACAACAACAGATGGATCACTACATAAACCAATCACAAAAAATTTCCCATTATGAAACAGTCTAATAGTTCCTCCATCTTGTTTCCATAGGATACCACTATAGATTTCTAGTTCATAGCAGACATCATGCTTCGTCCTCAAATAACTGTAGAGTGATGATAGGTCCACATCATATCCAAGGTGATGGGATACAACAACGTTTCGTGTTGTTTGATGATCTACAGCTAAGCCAAACTTTCTTGCCATTTCTTGTCCTGATTGGAGCCCTCCATCTACTGTTTTTGCTCCCATACACATAAAGCTACCAGTCGAGAAAATCAGAAATGTGCATGACTTGATGGTAATTACGGCTCCGCTAAATCTCTTCGGATTATATACCACATCAGACAACTCCTTGAGATTAACCCTTGAACTGAGCTTTCCTTTCTGGACTATATTGACAACTTTCATATCTGCACTTGCAATGTTGAGATGTAGGAGAGCACTTCCAGAACCGCAGGTTGTCAACAAAACACTTGACAACTGAATCGTTTTTATCTCCTCTCTTCCTTAAATAGTCTACGATCCCATCAAAGCTCCACCCCCGCACCCTTTTATGTAAAAAATATATACTGTACTCCCCACATACAACAGTATCAAAATCTTGTAAACAGTAATAATTGTATTTATCAATTTTATATTTTTCTTTGCATTCTTCGATAGGATCCATTCCATAACTGTCAAAGTACTCCACATACTGATCAAAGTACATAGCAATCCAATGTTCTCCAGGAGCTATAGAAGGATCAGTGTTTAGGACAAAACAGGCTGGTCTCTTAATGACATCTGGTAGTTTATCACAAGGAAAAACACCCAGAAAACATCGTTTAGCCAAAATATCCCTATTTAGAGTTTCTGATATTTCCAAAGTATTCATATTGAGTAGTCGTAAAATGGGGTTCTGTTGTGATCGATAGATATAAGATTATCAAATTCACCATATATAATGACTTCTACACCCTGTGCATGATCCTTGAGTGGTTCCTTTAACTGTATGTAGAGTGAAAGGTCACCCTCTTTAATTAATTCCATTGCACCTCCATCCACACTGTCAGCAGTTAAATCAAAAACAAAGATAGTGTATCCTTTACTGTAGTCTGTATAGCTGATGTCAATTCCCCTGTCAGTGTTTGCCATATTGATTCCTTCGAACAAGTACATATAGGGAACTGTATAGTTGAAGCCTTCCCAGTCCATTTTCATAGGGTGCTTTGGAACGTACTCATCACCACATTTCAGAGATAGTTCATTAATCTTGCATGTTTCAAATTTAAATGGGTTCTTTGTGAATGAGCCATTGAACGCCTCTGAATCTACCATTGCCATGATCACACGCCTAGGTAACTGCCCAGCAAAAATAGAATTCTCAACGACTGTTTGTGATCTAGGAGCAATATGTCGAGTAACCATCTTGATGCGGCGCACTGGATATTTAGCTGTATTATTGCTATGAAGAACCTTTTCAATAGCTAAGCTGAGAGACTCTTGGGGTTTCACCTTCCAAACATACCAGCGTAAATCTTCTACTTTGACTTTGTACTCTGTTCCATCACTTATTAAAGCAAACTTGTCAGCATTTCTATGTAGTTCTATTATCAGTTCAGTATCACTCAGCATGTATCTATCCTGCTTGAAGAGATCCACGTGTAACGGAGCCAACAATTCAACTCCACTGTTTGTCATGAAAGGTTTTCCTCTCCATTTCAGTGATCCTGAGCTCAAGTCTTCAAAATTTGTATCCTTATAAAACATAGCCATCTGTTGGTGGTTCGTTTTTGAATTCCATCCATAGTTTAACAGCACTTCCAGGTAGGATTTGTAGGCATATAGTGGTCCACTGTTTTCAATTTCTTTATCACTGAGCTTAACAATTACTCGCTCAAACAAAGTAGAACCAAGTAGGTTGATTGGAGCAACAATAGGCTTGCTGGTGTCAACAGTTCCTCCTGTTGCTGTTGGATATGCTAGATCCTTCCCATCCTTGGTTACAATCTTCAGTTTCAAGTACAGATAGTTTTTATTCAAATCCAACATGAATGAATCCTTAGCTATATGTAGTCTATATGGTCCATTGTCGGTTACGGGATTTTGAGGATAGTACTCTGCCCAGTAGCCCTTCTCTACAGCAACCTGTGTAGGAGGTAGGGAAAATAGGTCCAGTTCACTTTTAAAACCAGGAAATGACTGTGCATCCAGCTGTTTAGCCATGACTGAATACGTCAGGTTTTGCTAACTTTCTTCTCTTTCTGAGCCTTTTTATGTTTTTCGAGCGCGGCCTAAACCCAATTCCTTCACCTTCCTGTTGCAGCTCTTCTCCAACAGTTTTCATTACCCTACCAACTGCTTGCCTTCCACGCTTCTTTAATGAACTTTTGACATCCTTTCCTTCATTAAGGTAGTCTCTTGCAACCTCACTGCCTGTTCGTAAAGCCTCCTTACCAACATGAACTCCAACCTTTCGAACCGTCGGCCAGATTGCTCGGAATAGACCTCGAAATAGACTGCCTATACCTTCACCCCGTTGATAAGGTACGCCTGAGTATGTAGGTAATGCACCCCCTGTTTGTAGTAAGGCGTCTTCCCACGTCTTGATACTCTCTGGATAATATATAGTTCTCATTGTCGCAGCTTTCTAAAGTGCAGTTTGACAAACACCTTTCCAAAAGCAAACTTAACAGGTTGACCACTATCATCGTTGATATTAATTTCAATGCTATTAAATTCCTTTTTCAACACAGGCACGTAGTGTGGATTATGATATAGCTTGCTAACGCTATCACCGTGTTGTCCTTCCACATTAACCACTCTGATTAATGGAGCAAACCCTTCTCAAGTCATCTCCTATACAGCCCCTACCTTGTGCTGGTACAGAACAAACTCTGTGCCTATAGCTATCAAACTAAATTCATTGGCATAGCTCACCAGTAGTAGGGTGAGGCATCTGAAGAAGAGTGAAATTGATTGTTGACAAATCATCAGCAGTTTCATAATGTCTTTTTGGTAGTTGTTTGATAACTGGATGTTGATTGGGATAGTTAACAGGAAGTACTGTCTTTGCTGATAAAGTTACCCCATGTTACAGGATACATCATTTCAACTAGAGCTACTTCCCACTCCCCTTCCAAGTCTATGCATAGAAGTCTTACTCTGTAATGAGCTAGACTATTACTCTCAAAGTCACCAGTGTTACTGGGTAGTTGCAGGTAAAAATCCATCGTTTTCACTGATCCAACTATTAAATTTGTCTGGATATCCTAACCACTTGACGTATATTCTTTCTTCCCTCTACGTTTTCTAGTTTTTATACTTTCTCAACCCAATAGCTATCGTTCCTTACAACTTGTAACTCCGCTCATAAAACTCAGAAACGTGAGTACAATCAGGGAGACTGAAACTACTTTGGTATGTCGCTCAACTAGACCCTCATAGACTTGGAAGAGAGTGAAGTCCTGTTGAAATGATGTATCCTGTATTTACTATCCCAATCAACATCCAGTAATCAAACAACTACCAAAAAGACACTACCAGACTGTGGATGATTTATGTCAAGCAATCAATTTCACCCTTCTTCAGACGCCGCATCCTACTACTGGTGAAGCTATACCAATAGAATTTAGGTTTGATAGCTATAGGCACAGAGTATTGTATACTGTACCGGCGAACAAGGTAGGGGCTGCCTACCAGTTAAGACTAAAGCGACGACCTGAATGAAATTCTGGGATTCCGTTTGAAAAGAACTACAAGGTCAGTTAACAAGACTGTCTCTTTGGAAGGCAAACAAAATTGCACCTGACAGCACAACTACCTACAACTTGTTGGAGTTTGTGGCTGACTATGAACCTGATATGATTGGTGGATTCTACTCACTGTATATTTACTGTGATGTTGTAGCACCGCAAATAGTGGGAAATGCTTTAGCTCCATTAATCAGAGTGGTTAATGTGGAAGGACAACACGGTGATAGCGTCAGCAAGCTATATAATAATCCACACTATGTGCCTGTGTTGAAAAAGGAGTTTAGCAGCATTGAAATTAATATCAACGATGATAGTGGTCAACCTGTTAAGTTTGCTTTTGGAAAGGTGTTTGTCAAACTGCACTTTAGAAAGCTGCGACAATGAGAACTATATATTATCCAGAAAGTATCAAGACGTGGGAAGACGCCTTACTACAAACAGGGGGTGCCTTACCTACATACTCAGGCGTTCCTTATCAGCGAGGTGAAGGGATCGGTAGTTTATTCAGAGGGCTATTCCGAGCAATCTGGCCGACGGTTCGAAAGGTTGGAGTTCATGTTGGGAAGGAGGCCCTACGAACAGGCAGTGACGTTGCAAGAGACTACCTTAATGAAGGAAAGGATGTCAAAAGTTCACAAAAGAAGCGCGGAAGGCAAGCAATTGGTAGGGTAATGAAAACTGTTGGAGAAGAGCTGCAACAGGAAGGTGAAGGAATTGGGTTTAGGCCGCGCTCGAAAAACATAAAAAGGCTAAGAAAAAGAAGAAAGTTAGCAAAACCTGACGTATTCAGTCATGGCTAAACAGCTGGATGCACAATCATTTCCTGGTTTTAAAAGTGAACTGGACCTATTTTCCCTACCTCCTACACAGGTCGCTGTAGAGAAGGGGTACTGGGCAGAGTACTATCCTCAAAATCCTGTTACTGACAATGGACCATATAGACTACATATAGCTAAGGATTCATTCATGTTGGATTTGAATAAAAACTATCTGTACTTGAAACTGAAGATTGTAACCAAGGATGGGAAGGATCTAGCATATCCAACAGCAACAGGAGGAACTGTTGACACCAGCAAGCCTATTGTTGCTCCAATCAACCTACTTGGTTCTACTTTGTTTGAGCGAGTAATTGTTAAGCTCAGTGATAAAGAAATTGAAAACAGTGGACCACTATATGCCTACAAATCCTACCTGGAAGTGCTGTTAAACTATGGATGGAATTCAAAAACGAACCACCAACAGATGGCTATGTTTTATAAGGATACAAATTTTGAAGACTTGAGCTCAGGATCACTGAAATGGAGAGGAAAACCTTTCATGACAAACAGTGGAGTTGAATTGTTGGCTCCGTTACACGTGGATCTCTTCAAGCAGGATAGATACATGCTGAGTGATACTGAACTGATAATAGAACTACATAGAAATGCTGACAAGTTTGCTTTAATAAGTGATGGAACAGAGTACAAAGTCAAAGTAGAAGATTTACGCTGGTATGTTTGGAAGGTGAAACCCCAAGAGTCTCTCAGCTTAGCTATTGAAAAGGTTCTTCATAGCAATAATACAGCTAAATATCCAGTGCGCCGCATCAAGATGGTTACTCGACATATTGCTCCTAGATCACAAACAGTCGTTGAGAATTCTATTTTTGCTGGGCAGTTACCTAGGCGTGTGATCATGGCAATGGTAGATTCAGAGGCGTTCAATGGCTCATTCACAAAGAACCCATTTAAATTTGAAACATGCAAGATTAATGAACTATCTCTGAAATGTGGTGATAAGTACGTTCCAAAGCATCCTATGAAAATGGACTGGGAAGGCTTCAACTATACAGTTCCCTATATGTACCTGTTCGAAGGAATCAATATGGCAAACACCGACA
>JASAND010029197.1:0-32477 GCA_030248195.1 Trissonchulus latispiculum | reverse complement strand
CTATACATATACACGTTTCACTTTGAGAACAAACATGTAGTATTTGGCTTCATTGATCGAGGAGTTAACTATAATTAAACATTCATATAAACGTGAAAGCAGGGGCTCTGGGGGGCGCAGCCCCCCAGAAGTTGAGAAATTTTTGCATTCTAGACAATGAAAGCATTTTTTCTGGCCACTTTGCTGTTTGGAATTATCTTAGTTGTCTTCTGGCTGGCGGCATGGTTTTACCAGATAAGTAAGGTACGTATATAACTCAAGCTGATAAAATTCAAACTAAGCAATGCAACGTAACTATAATAAACCGGGGGTCTGGGGGCGGGAGCCTCCAGTTAAGTGCTAGAGCTTTTTTAAAAAGTAGTACCAGTTAGGAAATTTTTAGAGCCATTTTGTAGAAAGCGGAATCGAAATTTGACTTAGTATTTGTGTATATATGCATTTTTAAATTGCATTCTGTAAAAAAGCATGCATATGCCCTAGTGGTGGACACCTGATATTCTTTCATATCCAAGTATCCGCCTATTCAAAACTTAGTTCAAGAAAAAATTTTTTATTTTGCAGTTAAAATTTTAATTTTTCTGTCATTTTTTGGTACGCTGCGAATTTCTGTCATACCGTCAAGCCACAACCTTTCATTCAGAAATATCAGAAACATTTTAGAAGAAATTGATCGCTAATGTGCACAATCAAATGCAGAAAAACCATGATTTGAAAACATTAGCTGCTAATGTCTATTTATTATAACTCAAGCGTAAGCAGAAAGAAACGTCCACACAATTGAAAGTCAGCCACCCCACCCCGTCCTATATGCTACCTCAAAACACACAAAGAATGGTTAATTTGCGCCGAAGGCGCGAAAATTTTTGTTTTTCCTGCTTTTCCTTCTATCTGCATCTTAATTTTTCTGACCTTCGAAACCTGACAGGGGGGGGGGGGGCGGCCGCCCCCCCCCGCCCCCCCCTTGGGTGCGCCCCTGCTTACATATATATTATAGTATATTTATTTGATGTCCCTGCATCCTTGTGGATCCGTGAACAGGCAGCTGTTTTAACCTTTATCAATTTAAAATTTCGGAAAAATGTGGAAACGTTTTTGGTGAGTTTTGGCCCTGGTAGGGACCGCGCCCTAACTGTCGGATGCCCTACTTTTTTTCTGTAATGAAAGAGTCCTTGTTATGTGTCTTAGGCTTTTTGATTTGGAAAATAACCAAAGAACTCCCCAACTTTTTGCATATTCTAGTTCTTGTTTTATTTATTATTTTAGTACTGGAAAAAGGAATTTGGAGGCTTCAAGCATCTGTTCAGTCGATTTCTGCGAGCCCAGCCCACCATCAACTGGAATAAGATTGAACCCTTGGTAGATGATGCCGTAAGGGGTTTTCCTTAATTAATTAATTAACTAATTTTATTTGATTATTTTAATTATTGTTAATTATGAATTATAGAGCCATTTTAAAAATTGATTTCTGCCGAAAAACAGGACAGATTTAGTTGTCAAAGGAGCATCAATTGTGTACCTACGAATCTTGAAATCTTTCGAAAATGTGGCTGTTTGAGAATGTGGCTGTTTGAGAAAATGTTTTCCAGAATATTATTTGGTATTTACTGGAGAAGTCATCTACACTGGTGTTTTGGGGGGGGAAGGTCGTTTACTGGGGAACTGGAGAATATCTAGCGCGAGAGGAGCCAATTCATGCTCAGTTAAAATTCGGAATTATATATATACATTGTTTTTGTGCATTTTTGCATTTTTTGTGTTTATTATTTTTAGTTTATATTTTGTCTATTTTTTAATTTAGATTCAAGACTATGCCTCCTTACCCACTCCACACGAAGCGGCCCTGAAAACCCTTTTGGCCAAACTGGTCGTGGTCAAACTGAATGGTGGCCTTGGTACCAGTATGGGCTGTCAGGGACCCAAATCGTTGATTGTAGTACGGCAGGATCTTACCTTTCTGGATCTTACGATGCAACAAATTCAGGTATAAGGTATTTTTTATTGTGTTTCAAATCACCTACTCAGTTAGCCTGCCCCCTTCCTTCCGATTTTACGGGTTTTTGGTTTGTGTCCACAAAATTCTGTGGAGGGGCGCTCCACTTATTTCTTGGTGGGTTAGGCATGGGGGGGGGGGTTGGGAATGCTTGTTTTGCAAAAATGTTGTCTGTTGCTTCTAAGCTATACAAATTTCGGTGATCTTTAAGACTGAAGTTTAAGCGAAAAGCTGGTAAAAATTGCTTTTTAGCCTTATTACATTTTAATTCATCTATATAATGTTACTTTTACTTTTACGAGAGCCGGGTTGTTTTTACATCTCAAAGCTTCAATACTTAGATATTTCTCGGAACAAGGACCGAATCCAATGCCGGGATATAGTCTGGAGGGAGGGGGGGCTAATCTTCGACAGATGCGCACCAGTGTGTAGCTTTCTCAAAACTTAACCGATTTAGTTCAAATTTGGTATGGATTTATTGGAATACCTGACCGATCTGCGTCAAACTTTTAAAATTTTAATTTTTCCGATGGGGTGGGGGGTGAGAAGTAAACTGAACCAAAGCTAAACTAAGTACCTATGCTCAGGGACAGGCAGTTTTGAGAGCACAGAATTTTTGCTTTCGAATGGGAAGGGGTATGGGAGGAGGGGGATTGGTTTTTTCACTTTTTCCTAAATATTTTCTTTCAGTTTTTCCTGTGTTTTCCTTTCAGTCTCTCAACGAACACTATGGTATCAGTGTCCCCCTGGTACTCATGAACAGTTTTAATACCGATGATGATACGCAGAAAATCCTACGGAAGTACAAAAATGTCCAAGTCCAGGTCTATTCCTTCAATCAGAGCAGGTTAGAGACGACCTGGGTTTTGTTTACGAATTGTAGGAATAATTTGGATGATTTCTGAAATTTGTAAAAAAATTCCTTAACACTAAAATCTGGTCTTCTTGTCTCTGCGACCCAGTCAATACTCTAGTGGTATGGTTTTTCTTCGGCTGTATAGACATTTTTCTGATTAGGTCTGAATTTTCTTTGGAATTTTTCAGCATTATTTTTTCCATCTTTCTTCTAGATATCCACGAGTCAACAAAGAAACTCTGATGCCTGTGGTCAAATCCCTTCGTGATAATGATCTGGAGGCGTAAGCTGGACATTCGAGGTTCTCGTCTCTACCCATTAGCGTAGCCAGAAAAACAATTCGGGGGAGGGGATGTTTTTGGGGAGATCTGGTGGGCTCTGCCTCCCCCAGAAGATGCGAAATTGTTCTATTGCGTGACCTCCGTCGAATTTTTGCAGAGCATTCTTTAAAATTAGAAAATATCTAAGGCCTATCACAAGTGTTCATTCACCAATGATGCCGAAGCTGGTCAGAGTACACACCAAATAGGGTATATATATACGGTGTATATATATATATATATATATAGTATTATTTTAGAAAAATGGGCATTTTACACATCACGGAAAAATTCATGGGGTTCACAGTTTCGGGGGAATTTTCCCCCATCCCCTCTTGGCTACGCGCCTGACCCTACCCACCAAATTGGCCAGACTTTTGGCGTTTCCCTCCCCCCCCCCCGATTTTGAATTTATGACAAAAATGCCAAAAACTGCCAAAAAACTACCTAGCGATGCACAAAATCACGTAAAACTGACAACAGGTGGCTTCAGCATTCGCTTAGGAATATCCTTGTTTTTTGCTGCTGCCCTTGAATTTAGAGAACGACTACGGTTCAACTGTGTTTTAATGTCGTTTTTCAAATTTTTAAATTTAATTTTCTTGAAGATATTTTCTATTTTTTCTGTGTAATTTAAGTTACAATATTTATTTGTATTTTCAGCTGGTATCCGCCTGGTCACGGGAATTTCTATGAAGCCTTTCACAATTCCGGGCTGCTGGATCAGTTTCTAGCCGAGGGAAAAGAATTCCTTTTTGTTTCCAATATTGACAATTTGGGTGCCACGGTTGATTTGAGTACGTATGATTTTTATTTTTTATTTATTCTTTTATTTTGTTGTATTGTTTTGACCTAATAACGACGTTTTTTCAGTTTTTTTAGGTTTTTAAAACGTTTTTCTAGAAAAATTTATTCCAGAGAAAAATCAGGATACCCACTGGTCAGGGGCCGTATCCGGACCCCCCCCCCCCCTTTTCAGAGTTTTGTTGACATTTTTGGCGATTTCTGGGCAAACTTCGGCCATTTTTCGGAAAATTAAGTACGGGCTGGTCTCTTTTCCGGTTGGAATCCCTCCTTTTAAAAATCCTGGATACACCCCTGCAATTGGAGTATTTTGCTAGGTGTGTGTAAAACGGTTTTTTCAGATTTAGAGAATAATTCAGACAACGGTCTCGAAATTTTTCGGGAATTTTTTGTTTTTCTTTAGATATTCTAAATTTTCTGCAGAATGGACGGGGTATGGGTGACCAGCCTTGCAGCTACATCATGGAAGTCACTGATAAAACTAGAGCTGATGTTAAGGTACGTATTTGTTTATGGTTCACTTCAACCTATTCGATGTACCCCCCCCCCAATAAATGTCAGCCTCCACCTCATAAGTTGCAAAACTTGCCAACATTTACCATTTTCACCTCTTAAATTTATACAAGCTTGAATGTGCATATGTACGTATTAAGAAGTGTTGTGATTAGCCTAGATCCTGATAAACATACAATACGATGCGGACATGCTGTATATGTTTGTGAAAACTTAGGGCCTTTTCGTGCAGCAAGTTAAAAGGAGTTAAAAGAGTTAAAATTAATTCAATCCTTTTCGCGCACCGGGTTAAAAGAGTTAAACAGTTCATTTTAACTCGCCTGCAGAGTTAAACGAGTTAAAAAGTTTTAAGTCTACTCTTGTAACTCAAGCGCGAAAAAAGCCCTCCTAGAGTCTCAGGTTTGTATTTTTTTAGAGAATATTTATTTAAAGATGTTTTTGGTTGTTTTTTTAGGGTGGCACTCTGATTAACTATGAGGGAAATTTGATGCTTCTGGAAATTGCCCAGGTCCCTAAGGATCATGTTGATGAATTTAAGAGTGTTTCCAAGTTTAAGTAAGTATGAGTATGTGCTCGACTTGATTGTTTTTTGAGTATTGAGAGGTGGAAACCTTTGGATTTTTAGGGATTTTAGAGGGGAGGGGGCTTTAGGGGGTTTTTGGACAGGAGGGGTTTGCGAAAAGCTAAAAATTAATGTCTGGGTTTAGACTAAATACAGACATTTTACGAAAACATCTCCGGCGAAGCCGCAAGATTTTTGGAAGTTGTTCTAGTTTGGCAAACATTTTATTCATTAAAGCTCTGTCCATGTCCTGTAAGCTTAAATGTGTGCTTCGTTTTAGAAGTTGTTACATGATGCTTCCTAATTTCTGTTTTTTGTATATTGATTTTTAATAGTTTTATTTTTCCTTTTTGATTTTTTCAGAATTTTCAATACCAACAATCTCTGGTGCAATATGAAGGCCATGAAAGAGCTATTGGACGAAGGATCGATGAATATGGAAATTATTGTCAATCCAAAAGTAACGTCATTTCTGTCTGTCAAGATATAATGTGTTTAAATTTAAGTCTAAATTTTAAATTGCAGGCAAGATTGTACTCTACTCGTTTATTTTGTATACTGTTTCTTAAACTTGGGCTGCTACCAAGAGAGTTTTATGACGAACGATTACACACTGTTCCAGGGCATTTTTGCAGAGGTGCCGAAATTGACCCCGAAATAACTTTCTCCGCCCCCGCGAAATCAACACATTCTCTTTGGATTATTTCAACCGTCATCCCCTGGTTTTTGATTTCTGGCAAAAGTAGACAAGCTTTCAAACATTTTCTCGCCTTGCCTAAACCTAGAAATTAGTGTTGTTGACCGGCCGAAATATTCGTCGGCCGGCCGGCGTCGGCCGGCCGATCCCGGCCGGCCTACCTTCTGAAGACGGCCGGCCGAAAACGGCTGGCCAGCCGACGGCCCGGCCGGCCGTTCGACGGCCCAACCGCCAAAAACGGCCGGCTCACGAATCAAAGATTAACAAGCGAAGTGGCATGAACGGGTTGCCGCTGCATTTTTCCTCTTATAAACAAGATAAGTCAATTATCCTACGATATTACTCCTTGTCCCTATGACAACTTTTTATATATACTCAAAGAGATCTTTCGATTGATACCCATATTGTCGTTTTTTCATAACTTTTGATTTTGACCCATTTTGGCCGTTTTTGGACATTTTTTACCCCTTTGAGGCCCCGTAACTCATTTTCTGTACATTTTGGTGCTTTGGCCCTATTACAACTTTTTATCTACTCTGCGAGATCTTTTGAATGGCACCGGTATCGACCGGATCCGACAATTTTCAATTTTGACCCATGGCCAGCTTTGGCCATTTTTGACCTCTTTGAGGCCCCGTAACCCATTTTCTGTACATTTTGGTGCTTTGGCCCCATTACAACTTTTAATCTACGCAACGAGAGCTTTCGAATGACATCGATATGAGTCCGATCTGAGAATTTCAATTTTGAGCCATTTTGGCCGCTTTTGGCCATTTTTGACCATTTTCGGCCTCATAACTCAAAATGGGTGCATTTTCAGGCCTTGACCCTATTACAAGTTTTTCATTACTCGCCGAGAGCTTTCGAATGATACCAAACTTAGCTCATTGGGACAACTTTTTCATTTTACTCATTTTTACTCACGGGGGTGCTCCGGGAGCACCTCTGCTCCCCCGGGGCTCCCCGCGCTTCCGGGAGCAGTTCAAGTCAAGACCTTCAAAATGAGGTATCAACCACCTCTCTACCCCTTCCCAATCTCGAGATAGAGGGGGGGGGACAAGAATCCGGAGAATAATAATAAACAAGCAAATTGGCATGAATGGGTTGCCGCTGGCATTTTTCCTCTTATCCCATTAGTTTTTTCCGTTTATAGTAATGGGTTTTGCCGATGATTGCTACAATGGCATATATATACGGAGATAAACACCTTGTTTTTTATATCAAGTCCTCTGAGTCCAGGCATATCAGTTCAGGCGTAGAAGATTCACCACCAGCAGCTTCCATTGAAAGATCGAAATACTGTATCCACGTAATAAATATGAGGATAATAATAATTCTAAAACACAAAGCATACATGTAGCAAGCACAAACCATACAATCACAAAGCTACATTGTCCACGGAGAGGAAACCTCTCTACCTCTTTCGTACATTGTTCTATGTATTTAAAATTTCAATTTTTCGTGGTTGTCAGTTTAAGACATATTATCGAAGTATAGAACGCACGAAAGAAGCATCCCCATCGCAGTAGGGGCCGCGCCCGATGGCGTTGTAGCAGGGCACACGGGTTTTTTTTGTTTTATTTAAAAAACCAACAAAGTACTTACAGCAGCACAAATGGATTACAGAAAATTACAGTACCCAGAGATACATCAAGGAATGTATTACAGAGTTACAAAACACTGAGTCCTAGAAATATTTTCTCTATTTGTATATATCCATCCAACTTCAGAACCTCTCCGAATATCAGCATAGCATTCTGTGGTAAAGACTCCAGCTTTTCACACATTTTTTCACAATGACAACAACGCTTGGCACTACCACGGAGAAGTCGATTCACGCGTCCTCGAGTAGAGCCAGCACCGTTGTCATAATATTTAACAATATTTTTCTCCACCGTAAAGATCGTAAAAAGTTTCGCAAATCAAGGAAATAAATTTTCCCAGCCTGATTTCAACAATTCACTTAACTGCACACAAGATACATAGTACATATACTAGACAACAAAAACAGTACAGTAATTTAGCCAACACTGGCAACATCAAAGTTAACGTATCCGCATAACACTCTATCCTGAAATTTCAGTTTTCAATTTTTTTTCACAATGACAACAACACTTGGCACTACCACGGAGAAGTCGATTCACGCGTCCTCGAGTAGAGCCAGCACCGTTGTCATAATATTTAACAATATTTTTCTCCACCGTAAAGATCTCAAAAAGTTTCGCAAATCAAGGAAATAAGTTTTCCCAAACCAATTTTAACAATTCACTAAACTGCAAATAAGATACACACTACATATACTAGACATCAAAGACAATACAGTAATTTAGGCAACATAATATGTACAGGCAACATCAAAGTTAACGTATCCGTATAACACTATCCTGAAATTTCAGTTTTCAATTTTTTCTCAAAGACAACAACACTTGGCACTACCACGGAGAAGTCGGTTAACGCGTTCTCGAGCAGAGCCAGCACCGTTGTCATATCTAACAATATTTTTCTCTACCGTAAACATCTCAAAAATTTTCGCAACTCTAGAAAATAATTTTTCCAAACTTAATTTGAACATTTCACTTCACTGAAAACAAGATACATTGTACATTATACTAGACAACAACAATACAGTCATTTAGGCGACATACTAAATCCACAGACAATGTAAGAACAACTCATTAATATACTATTATATATCTGCTAAAAATTTAACTGCAACAATTTTTTCACAAAAGCAGCAGTGCTTAACACTCTTTCTGAGAAGTCGATTAACGCGTTCTCAAACAGCGTATTAAGGTACTGCTGCCTTCATTTCCCAGAAGCTTTTTGTCAACCCGTATTAACCATATCTCATCACTTGTTTCTAATATTCAGAAAATTGAACACGACTCGCCATCATTAATGATTACTAGCTTAAGCACTTTGATAAAATTTCAAGTTTTCCAGACATCTTTCAATACTAACCTGGTACACACTGCATAGACAGACATATGATTAACGCACACTAATAATTATTCTAATAACACTGCAACAGATACCACTAGTTTCTACACGCTAACTGTTTAACACTATATACAACACAGAAACACTATACGACCAGTATTGAAACATATTAGCAGACAGCATCTAACAACTATAAGACTACCAGATAAGGGTTAGAGAAGTAGATTGACACGTTCTCTTCCCTGCAGGGAAATACAGGAGGTAGGATGGACAGGGATTACAACCAGCAGTTTATGAGCGTTCTCCTACTACACAGAAACACTATACGACCAGTATTGAAACATATTAGCAGACAGCAACTAACAACTATAAGACTAACAGATAAGGGTTAGAGAAGTAGATTGACACGTTCTCTTCCCTACAGGGAAATACAGGAGGTAGGATGGACAGGGATTACAACCAGCAGTTTATGAGCATTCTCCTAAGGCAGTTTTTCAAGAACCAGGAGGTAGGCATTGTTCAGGGTCACATCAGGATGGTCTCGTGCATCTCTGAGAGTCTCGTCGCTAATATAGAGCCATTTCTGGTTACGATAAACCTGGCAGTCATAGTGTCCAGAATTTATGGTTTCCCCGTAGTGTCTGATAATGGCGGTGCATTTATAGTGGGCACCGCCGAAGACGATATCAGCCCAGTTGAAGTTCTCAAAGTGAATGTTCATACGAGCCAATCCACGACCTCCAGCCAGATATCGGAACAAGGTCACTCGCAGAACGAGAACGTCTCCGAATGCGTCAATGTCGTGCCAGATTTGGCTTCTCTGGCGACTACCACATCGAAGACAGTCGATGTCTTCGTCGGCCATCTCTACAACGCCGCGATGAGCAAAGCGGACAGCCTGTTCAAAGTCAATCAGACCTGAGCCCACTTTCAAGTCTACCACCGGTTCCCGGGTCACTCTGGTGGGTCTAACGTCACTGCACCGGCAGCACCGTACAAACGTCGTTATCTCGTTGCCAAACAGATCCTTAACTCCATCACTGCAGCCTTCAATGACAGAGCAAAGAAATTCTGCAGCGTCCTGCTGAATATTCTCACTATATTCAACGTTAGTCTTGGATCGCAGCGGGACACTGGACAGCCTGACTATGCCCCGGCGTCGTGACTCATTGAAATACTGGGCCATCTGTTTCTCGATCAGATTCCTGGATCTCAGGCTGATCAAGGCATCCAGCGAAGACAGCGTCAACAATCCCTGAATCACTGTATTCGCGTAACAGCAATTCTCGCCACGATTATGCATGGCTACGAAATTAACGTCAGAGTCAATTCTGGGAGGAGGAACAGTGGAGGCCGCGGGCACCACCGTGGTCTTGTCTGATTCGCTGGCAACAGCCACTGATGCTTTAGTAGTTCCAGCAGTGCTAGCAGCACCCTTCTTCTTGGCAGGCTTCTGACGACCCCTTTTCCGACCAGGCTTTACAGGAGCTGGCTTCTCTGCCGCACCGGTAATGGCAGCATCCACAGTAGGAGCCGGAACAGGTGGCAAAGCCGTTTTCACAAACGTTGACGCAACGTTTTTATCTGCTTTGCTCCATTCCACCTGCTCCTGTCGCCTTCGAATAGTGAGATTAGGACCAGGCATTGGCACCATAGTTCCGCCGACAGACACAAAGATGGCCTCATGATCCGAATAGTGGGTGGAAATTAGTCCAGCATGGCAAGGCTCGAAGTTAGCCCAGACATGATCCAGACCGCTGCCAAGATTGGTGGTACGTCGCCGTATCAGACACCTGAAGCCCTTTGATGTCATCCACTGTTCAAATCGACCAGTTTCCTCAGTGGGGCGTACCATGTCCACATTGAAATCACCCATGATTACCTTGCGTCGACCTCTGGCAAAGGATTCCAGTCCCTCCAGCAGATCAGCCAAGGGCAGACTGGGACTTCGGTACACCATGACCACGGTGAAAGACTGGTCTCCGCCAACAACAACGGTGAACAGTTCAAGTTTCAGATCATCGTCACCACTCCAGGATGCGCCCAGAATACCACTGCGGCTGTAATATGATGCCAAACCACGAACACCCTTCGCGCGGGAATCAACGACGGGACCAATCAGATGTGGCATGAAAGGCATGGAGTAATTGGCAGCTTCAGAAGGTCTCAGCCGCGACTCAGCAAAACCAATGATTTCGCCCACTGAAAACCGAGAGTCAGATGTAATCTGGGCAAAATACTTTCGGAGAGATGCCACATTCTGATAGATGGCAACTTTTCCCTCTTGAACCAAATCAATCTCCTCTGTAAGAGAAAACTGACAATCTGGGGACCGTAGACGTTCCATCTCATTGGCTACAGTCTTGCTGGTCTTCACTTTCTTCTTGGAAAAATTAACCAGAAAAAGTCCCTCCAAAGATGTTACCCGGGACAAGGCTACATAGGTTCCATTTGGAAAGGCTGACCCGCCAGAAAAGTCGACAATGACCTGATTATAGGTATTGCCCTGACTGCGATGGATGGTCTTGCCCTCTGCTGGTCGCAAGGGAAACTGATACCGGAAGATTTCAGTCGATTTCAGCATGAACGAACGTTCACATCTGAATATAGGCGTCCAGCGGGGATCAGCCGTCGTCCCAAAGTCACCAAAGATTCCCTGGTCTGGAAGGACAGATTCCAAATAGTCTTTGAAATACTGCCTGTTGGCAACCCGAGAATTGGCGCCCACCTTTTTGTTGGAAAAGTGAACCCAAATGATAGTCTGGGCATTCGAGAAGGCCTGAATTGTCCCACCAGACCCATTCACCAACCCGTCTTCCACATCCAGGTTGGCAACTATCTCCACCCTCATGCCGAGGCATACACGAAGGACAGAGTAGATGCCCCCGGTTTTCTCTGGGCTCAGCTCTTTGGCAATGCTGAGGATGCGCGTGGCTGCATCAGCTCCCTGATTCCCTGCAGGCTGCTTCCGCTTCGACTTTCGTACCAACGTATCAGATGTAAGTCGGTCGATGGCAGGGCTTTCCAGCTTTGAGAGCTTAGACTCGTCATAAGCCTTCTGATTGCAACGTGCAACCTCCTCGTTGGTCATAAATAGCTGGATAGGTTTCTCTTCGCCAACCTGGAACTGACTCAGCATGTCGTCGATCTCATCACGTGTGCGGTTTCGGCCCATCAAGATCGCTTCGTCAGACTCCGTCATGAATTCTGCTCCCAGGCGAACTCGATTCAACAGCTCAGCAAAGCTGGAATCCTTTTGGCGCATAATTTGGTCGAGCTCAACACATTCAACCTGATCTTTCCACAGATTCAAGGTGAATGGAGCATACTGCGCCTTCATATCAATCCACAGTGGCACATCCATGACGGGAGGCAGTTGGTAAGGGTCCCCAATAAAGATGACATGAAGTCCACCAAAGGGAATCCCCAATACACCCATGATAGCCTCCAGACGTCTCATGATTTGCGGAAGGAAATTGCCACCAACCATAGAGAACTCGTCAATGATGATGGCCACAAGACCCCTGTAGGCATTACGGAGAGTCTGCAGATGTTTCGGGTCCAAACCCCTGTACTCCCCTGCACTGCAGCGCTTTGCAGGAATAGCGAGTCCATTGTGAATGGTCACTCCGTCTGCAAGGAAGGCAGCCATCCCCGTATACGCCATCACCAGGACAGGACTGATGTCCGGATTTGAAGTCCTTTGTCTGCAGATATTATCGATCCCCTTTCGCAGGCACCGAGCCAGAACGGTTTTTCCAACTCCACCAGGCCCAATGATGGCCACGCAGACTCGTTCATTCTCCTTAATACGATGGAGAATAGTCTCAAAGATGGCTCGCTGTTTTCGGTTCAGAGTTGGGACGGTAGCCAAAAATTCATCTTCTGTCATGCCACCGTGAATAGCTTCGGCAGTTACCTGCTCCAGCTCTCGGAATCCCCCATCCGTGCCCATGTCGTATTCCAAGGATTCCGTTTCCCAACCCTGGGAGGACGCAAGCTGACGTTCTCGTTCGGCATCGACTCTATCCTGGTCAGCTTCCTGCTGCATGATACCACCTAAAAACACAAAGAACATACTATAGCAATTGCTTTATTGAGAAGATCAGATACTCCTGAAATAAAAAGATTAGCAATTACATACACACACAACAGTTAAAGTACAAAAAATCCTCATACTCAACTATATACATGGTGATACCTCCAAATTTCTGATAATATCTACAGACTTTCTCAACACTCCCTTAAACAGCTTTCTTAACTTAGCTTCCTTAACAACTTAGCTAATTACCTACCAGCCCATTAATCCGCAACTATACCTATTTCCACATTACCACAGCAGAAACATATACATAATATACAACACAATATGTAAAACTAGAAATATTATAAACCAAATCATATCTCACCTCCTAAATCCATTTGACGGAAATCTTCATGTTCCAAATTCATGGCATGTTCAATTGCAGCATCGAATTGAACATTGTCCAGGCGATAGAGATCCATCCGCTCGGACAGCCGATCCTTGACCGCATTGAAGTGGTCCTTGAAGGATTCATAACCACCAATCAGGTCGTAGTCTTCATTCCTGTAGGGGAGGAACAGCATCAGTCGTTCTCGATAGTATAGTTCCGGTTCAACTTCAACCTTGAACCGAACACATCGAAGGATCTTCGGCTTCTTACGACGACGCATCACTCCCATGTTAGGAATTTCGAATTCGTCAGGAAAGTACTCCTCTATGGGAATTTCATCCGGAGCCTCCACCGTCTGATCTTCGACGTCTTCATCCTCGTTCACTTGTCTGATTTCCTCCTCCGATCGTTTATTTCCCTTTCTTCGTTCGAATGGCACATACTCATACTCAGTGGCAAATGTAGCGAGGCACATATACTCCACTGATCGCGGACGCATCGTGTACCTCGTGAGCATGTTTACCATCTCAATGTCAGTAGAATTTGGATTTTTCTGCAGCATCTCCTGCAAAGTCTCGGCATCCTTCAGCATCACCGTGCGCCGCTCGGGAGGAGACGTGTTCACGAATATGACATCTCGGCTGCAGTCCACTAGTTTCAGCTGAAGAACGAGGTAGCCACTTTCCATTTTGCAGATCTCCGATGACTTCAAGAACGCATTTCCAAGAAGCTGCATTTGACGCTTCAAGTCAGCATTCCCATCGACAACTTCTCTGCGAACAGATGACAGGAGATCGCTGATGGCATAGTTGGACTTTAGGATATAGCCGATTATGTATTCGGCAACGGCATACTCGTCCAGTGGAATCTGAGCATCCATGTTGGCACGCCAATGCTTCAGAGTTTCCGGATTGTAAGCGTTGACACGAATGTCGCAAAGGTCCCGCTTCAGAAAATATTTTCTGGAAGAAATGCTGGCACGGACACACATGATGTAGCGATCCAGGTCACATTCGAGGTATTCCAGTAAATCCTCAAACGTTTTCAAGGCTTTGATTTCCTCCACCTCCTTTGGATCCGTCTGCTTGATTTCACGACGTTCACCAGCATGCACGCGCAGAATCCTCTTCAGCTCAGAATGCTCTTCACGTAGGCTCTTCAGTTCTTCCTTCGAAACGTGCCTCGGTTGAGAACAGGAAACAGGAAGCGGAGCCACGTTATCGTCAACATCCATACTGGCCAACTGACGATCTTCATCATCCACAGTCCGCTGCGATGCTGAACGAACTATTTGATCGATTTCGTCCAATCTGTCTTCATCAGTCGACTGATCTGCGTCAGCCGTTCCAACAGTCAGGGGCTCTAGGATGACGGTCATGGGCATGGGCTCGATCGGATAGCCAAATCGACAACTGGATTCCGGGCCCCGTTTTTCGCAAGTAGGCCGATGAGTATGGACCTGGACAGACACATCGACATCAGCCATACAGTGCTTATCGCAAGCACAAGAAATCACGCTATCGATGTAGGCAGCAATGACTTCAGGAGCCGCTGTTTCAAAGTCTGGAGCGCCTTCACACCAGAACAACCCATGAGTATGTACCTGTCCACGAGTTTGAAACTCATTGCGGACAAAGAAATCCCTCATTTGGCCCAGGGGACTCTCTGGATGACGAAGCGTCCGCTTGATAAATGTCTGCAGTAAGCGGTCGTAGTAACGAGCGATGAACACACTGCCTTCGTTCTGTAGTCGGCACATTTCCTCGAATGAGATGGAACTGACGTCATCTTCGCTGATTGTTTCGCCATCCAATTCCGCCTTCAACATCACAATCAGCTCAGTCCATCGACTTTCAGCCACAGAAACAGTCAAATAGATCGAAGGACCACCAAGTTGACGAATCATAGCAAATAGATCCTTCTTCTTAACATCGTGCCATCCAGGGCTGCTTCGAACATTTCTGGTAAAGTTGAAGGCTTGATTCTTCCTGGCCAGTTCTTCCACAACCTTCCCATGGACGATGTCTGAAACTGTGTAGGCTCGTCCACCATGTCCCTTCGCCTGTTGTTTCATGACAACGTTTACGCCGTCCCCGATACGTTGGACCTGCAGCTTCTTCGCCTGAAAGAAGATGCTGTCATCGCACATCTGAAACCGCTTATCCTCCATACGCATGGAGTATTTCGCGCGATCAGCTATCGACATTGTCGTCTCAGGCACATCTTCGCCGCCGTACAGTTGAGGAAAGCAAAGAGCTTCAGTTTCCGAGGACAGCAGCAAAGGCAGTGGCTTGTTGCCTTCGCCAGGGTTAACAATCAGCTTCTTCTCTCCCAAATCATACATCTCTGCAATCACCATTTGATTCTCGTCATCGGGATCATTCGGAGCCAGCATAGTGGGTTGGTTGGTAGCCATCAGACGTTTGTCGACAGGTTCTTCCTCCCATTCGCTGTCACTATCTTCGTCCTCATTCTCACCACTCTTCGTCGGACCAGCACCACCCTCATCAGGCTGAACCGCGTCTTCAGACTGGCAACAACAGTCATCTGTACCATGAGCAGGGCATCTGCTAGTATCAATGCCTTCCACAATGCCCTCCGGCTCGATCATCATGGCCAGAGACTCATCCTGTCGAAGGGAATCAAGGAACCGACTCACGTCAAAATCAACGTTGTCCCGATAAAGACGACTGTTTTCATAGAGCCAACGGCTTGCTGATAGGACCTTGGACACGCGGATGCGCTCCCGCCGATGAGCACCCAACTTCTTCATCCGCCGTAATTCCACCACGATAGTAGAACAGTCTGATAAGGTACGGGGAAGCTGACCAATCGAACGATCCAGCTTGCAGGGGACACACACAACGTTGCCGTACAAACGTTGCTGCTTGCAAACAGGCATCTGGCGGATTCGCATGAAAGGAATGGCTGCAGCCACCAAATTGACCTCAAGGGGACGCAAATCCTGCAGTTCGGGCACAATAACCGGAAGCCTGAAGTTTCCAGGTCTCAGTCGGGGGGTTTCACCAGCACGTAGCTTATCCCGACAATAACGGCAGACCTTCTTCACCAGTTTTCCTTCTGCCTCCCGTTTGCGGCAAGGTTCACAGTCTGCGTCTTGATACAGTTCTTCAATCTTCAGTGCAATGTCCCGATTTCGCATTTTGTCCACCACCGACAACGTATCCGGATAGAGTTTCTGATGACATACACAACAGACATCAGTCGGACCCATGAGCCGCATTCGCTCAAAGTGTTCCCAACAGCCGCCTTCCTCTCGAAGCCGCTGCCTTCTTTCTCGATCTCTCTTCCGTTCCTCCGCCAACAGCACAGGATCTGACCGCCGTGTCTTCATACGTGAACGTTGCTTCTGAGCTTCTGCGGGGTCGTCTTGACGCGCCCGCATACGCTCACGCATCGTTTCACGCTGTCTCTGAGCTTCCACGGGATCCTGGTACCGCTCCTGCATCCGCTCACGCTGTTTCTGTCCCTCCACGGGATCCTGGTACCGCTCCTGCATCCGCTCACGCTGTTTCTGTCCCTCCACGGGATCCTGGTACCGCTCCTGCATCCGCTCACGCATCGTATCACGCTGTTTCTGAGCCTCCACGGGATCCTGATAGCGCTCCTGCATACGTTCACGCATCGTATCACGCTGTTTCTGACCTTCCGCCGGATCCTGATACCGTTCCTGCATGCGTTCTCGCTGTTTCTGACCTTCCGCCGGATCCTGATACCGCTCCTGCATCCGTTCACGTTGTCTCTGAGCTTCCAATGGATCCTCGTACCGCTCCTGCATCCGTTCACGTTGTCTCTGAGCTTCCAATGGATCCTCGTACCGCTCCTGCATCCGTTCACGTTGTCTCTGAGCTTCCAATGGATCCTCGTACCGCTCCTTCATACGCTCACGCATCGTTTCACGCTGCCTCTGACCTTCCTCCGGATCCTCATACCGTTTCTTCATATAATCCCGCTTTCGTTGACGAACCAATGGGTCCTCGTACTCTGTTCCTTTTCGTTTACGTTCACGCTCATCGAAAGTTTCCGCAGAAATATCTTCGGCCGCTGTATCTCCGCCAACATCAATAGAAGTCTCCTTCGTTTCCTTTCTTGCACGCTGTCTCTGTTTCTTCGCAGCTTCCTTCGCACGCTTTTGTTCAGCTTGCTGTCTCAGATTCCGACGCTTCTTCCCCATTCAACCAAGATAATGTATTACTAGATAACCTTATAATAATAATACTCGTAATCAAACTTTAAGTAAAATCTGAAACACAAAAACTACAGCTGCATTATTACAAAATTATAACTTATAAAATTAAACAAATAACTACATGCACCACAATACTGTTGGATAATGCTGTAGTCACAACACAGATAGCCTCAGCTGTGTGTATCCCAAACACAAGCAAAATCCGTAACATACACACATCCCACAATATCCCAGCCCAAACCTACACCATCACCTCCGATGCCTTCCCAACCATCTGTTACCCACAAAGAATAATTTTGGATAATGCTGTAGTCACAACACAAATAGCCTCAGCTGTGTGTGTAACAAACACAAGCAAAATCCGTAACATACACACATCCCACAATATCCCAGCCCAAACCTACACCATAAATTTTGGGATCGGGTGTCTTCCCGCCCCAACCACCTCCGATGCCTTCCCAACCATCTGTTACCCACAAAGAATAATTTTGGATAATGCTGTAGTCACAACACAGATAGCCTCAGCTGTGTGTATCCCAAACACAAGCAAAATCCGAAACATACACACATCCCACAATATCCCAGCCCAAACCTACACCATAAATTTTGGGATCGGGTGTCTTCCCGCCCCAACCACCTCCGATGCCTTCCCAACCATCTGTTACCCACAAAGAATAATTTTGGATAATGCTGTAGTCACAACACAAATAGCCTCAGCTGTGTGTGTAACAAACACAAGCAAAATCCGTAACATACACACATCCCACAATATCCCAGCCCAAACCTACACTATAAATTTTTGGAACGGGAGTGTTCCCGCCCCAACCACCTTCGATCCCTTTTGGCCATTTTTGACCCCTTTGAGGCCCCGTAACTCATTTTCTGTACATTTTGGTGCTTTGGCCCTATTACAACTATTAACCTACGCATCGAGAGCTTTCGAATGACACCGATATTAATCCAATTAATCAGTTTTCAGTTTTGGCCCATTTTGACCGTTTTTGTTCATTTTTCACCATTTAAGGCCCCATTACTAATTTTTCCTACATTTTGACATTTGGGCCATATTACAACTTTTTATCTACTCAATGAGAGCTTTCGAATGACACTGGAAATCGACCGCTTTCGACAACTTTTAATTTTCACCCATTTTGACTGGTTTCGGCATTTTTTGACTCCTTTCATGCCCCGTAACTCAGTTTCTGTACAGTTTGGTGCTTTGGCGGTTTGACAATTTTTTATCTACTAAACGAGAGCTCTCGAATGATACCGGCATTTACCGGAGACGACAATTTTCAGTTTTGACCCATTTTGGACGGTTTTGTCCATTTTTGACCCCTTTGGAGCCCCGTAACTCATTTACTGTACATTTTGGTGCTTTGGCCCTATTACAACTTTTTATCTACTCTGCGAGATCTTTCGAATGACACCGGTATCGACCGGTTCCGACAATTTTCAATTTTGACCAATGGCCAGCTTTGGCCATTTTTGACCCCTTTAAGGCCCCGTAACCCATTTTCTGTACATTTTGGTGCTTTGGTCCCATTACAACTTTTAATCTACGCAACGACAGCTTTCGAATGACATCGATGTGAGTCCGATCTGAGAACTTTCAATCAGGTAGTGCGCGTTAGCGCACTACCTAGAATAGGGAAAAAAAAAGGCGTATTGCGTAGTGTTGGAACATAGTTTTCCCTGTTGCCGGCGGAGGAGTTGAGGTAGAGCCTTCATATTGTACCAGTAGAAACCCCTTCACGAGGGGTACATGCTGTGCAAATTTGAGCAAAATTGGCCGAGCCGTTTTTGAGATATGACAGATTCAATTTTGAACTACAGACTTTCTCTCCATTTTTTTTTTCTCTCCCCCACCCTAGAGGTCGGAGTTCAAAAATTTTCTATACTATTTAGGGTTTTTTTTGAACAACTCGTGCCCGATTTCTGGGGAAAAATTTTTGGTGCAGGTAGGACCCCCCCATTGGGCTGTGTACATAGCAGGATTTCGATTTTTTCGAAGATAGTTTATTTCCAAAATGGTCAAAATTTGTAATTAAGTAAACGAGAGCAGGCCTTGGCCGAGGGGTCTCAGGTTTGGCATGCAGCATTACCCAAAGTGTCGCCATGGAATAGGGCATATGAATTTTCGATCTGGCTCCTGTGACTCCCTGGCCAGGGGTCAGTAGTTAACGTATAAAATGGGGGGTCTGGGCCTACGGACTGTGGAGCCCTATACATAAGAGCTGCTGGGCTGAGGTTTCGTATACGAATAGGAACCCCTATATGGTGAATCTAAATGGCCCATTAGTTTCGCTGTAGGACCTATCCATGTGGTTGGGGGGGCACCCTGATGGTGGTGGGCCCTACCGTGTCGCAACTCCAACTTTAACCTCTTCTACAGAAATATCTACAGTCAGCAGGTCTCTCTTATTTGGGATTTGGGGTGGGGTGCGGGAGCACTACAGCATAGGCTATAGTAGGTTTCGCCCGGACCCCTGTGGCGCCCTGGCCAGGGGTCCGGACCGGGGACCGGGCCCAAAACGGCCAAAAATCGATTTTTCCAAAAGTGACCAAGTTTGGTATCAAATGAAAGCACTTGGTGAGGCGAACAGTTTTTGTCATTGGAGGACCCCTCCAAAGTGGACCCAGCGGTCTGTGGCGCCCTGACCAGGGTCCGAACCGGTACAAAATGGTCAAAAATCGATTTTTCTCAAAGTGGCCAAGTTTGGTGTCAAATGACAGCCCTTGGTGAGGCGAACATTTTTTGTCATTGCAGGACCCCTCCAAAGTATACTCAGCGGTCTGTGGCGCCCTGACCAGGGTCCGGACCGGTCCAAAATGGTCAAAAATCGATTTTTCTAAAAGTGGCCAAGTTTGGTATCAAATGAAAGCCCTTGGTGAGGCGAACATTTTTTGTCCTTGAGGACCCCTCCAAAGTGGATCCAGTGGCCTGTGGCGCCTGACCAGGGTCCGGACTGGTCAAAAATTGATTTTTTAAAAAAATTCCAAGTTTGGTATCAAATGAAAGCCCATGGTGAGGCGAACATTTTTGTCGTTGGAGGACCCCTCTAAAGTGTCCCTAGCGAGCTGTGGCGCCCTGGACTGGGGTCCAGACCGGTCCAAAATGGCCAAAAATATATAGATTTTTCCAAAAGTGGTCAAGTTTGGTGTCACATGAAAGCCCGTGGTTAGGCGAACATTTTTCGTCATTGTAGAACCCCTTCAAAGTGGACCCAGCGGCCTGTGGCGCCCTGACCAGGGTCCAGACCGGTCCAAAGTGGCCAAAAATAGATTATTCCAAAAGTGGCCAAGTTTGGTATAAAATGAAATATATTGTATATAAACGTTTTCTGGTGCAGAAACAATTGCGTTTTTTCAAATTTTCCGTATCCCACGCTACGAAATTACCCCCCCCCCTCCGGGTGGGAGTTCGGCCCCTCGTCAGCCTGTCAGGTAGTGCGCGATAGCGCACTACCTAGAATAGGGAAAAAAGGCGTATTGCGCAGTGTTGGAACATAGTTTCCCCTGGTGCCGGCGGAGGAGTTGAGCTAGAGCCTTCATATTGCACCAGTAGAAAGCCCTTCAGGAGGGGTCCATGCTGTGCAAATTTGAGCGAAATCGGCCGAGCCGTTTTTGAGATATGAAAGATTGACGTTTTGAACTACAGACTTTCTCTCCACTTTTTTTCTCTCCCCCCCCACCCTAGAGGTCGGAGCTCAAAAATTTTCTATACTATTTAGGGTTTTTTTTGAACAACTTTTCCCCCATTTTTGGGGAAACAAGTTTAGTGTAGGTAGGACCTCCCCACAGGTCTCTGTACATAGCAGGATTTCGATTTTTTCGGACATAGTTTTTTTTCAAAAAAGTCAAAATTTTTAACGCGATTCAATTGAGCAGGCCTTGGCCGAGGGGTCTGAGGTTTGGGATTCAGCATTACCCCAAGGGTCGCCAGAACATAGGCTATATGAATTTTCGATCTGGCTTCTGTGGCGTCCTGGCTAGGGGTCGAAAGTGAATATGAATTATGAATATGAAAAGTGAATATGGTGAATCTAAAAGGCCCATTAGTTTCGCTCTAGGACCTATCCATGTGGCTGGGGGGCACCCTGATGGTGCTGGGCCCAACCGTGACGCAACTCTGACTTTGGCCTCTTATACAGAAAGACGCACGGTAGACAGGTCGTTCATATTTGGCATTTGGGCTGGGGTGCGGGAGGGCTACGCCATAGGCTATAGTAGGTTTCGCTGGGTCCCCTGTTGCGCCCTGGCCAGGGGTCCGGACCCGGGTCCGGGGTCAAAATGGTCAAAAATCGAAATTTCCAAAAGTGGTCAATTTTGGTATCAAATTAAAGCCCTTGGTGAGGCGAACATTTTTTGTCATTGGAGGACCCCTCCAAAGTGAACCCAGCGGCCTGTGGCGCCCTAACCAGGGGTCTAGTGTGTTCTGTGGGTTAGGGCCTACGGACTGTGGAGCCCTATACATAAGAGCTGCTGGGCTGAGGTTTCGTATTCGAATAGGAACCCCTATATGGTGAATCTAAAAGGCCCATTAGTTTCGCTCTAGGACCTATCCATGTGGCTGGGGGGCACCCTGATGGTGCTGGGCCCAACCGTGACGCAACTCTGACTTTGGCCTCTTATACAGAAAGACCCACAGTAGGCAGGTCGTTCATATTTGGCATTTGGGCTGGGGTGCGGGAGGGCTACGCCATAGGCTATAGTAGGTTTCGCTGGGTCACCTGTGGCGCCCTGGCCAGGGGTCCGGACCCGGGTCCGGGGTCAAAATGGTCAAAAATCGAAATTTCCAAAAGTGGTCAATTTTGGTATCAAATTAAAACCCTTGGTGAGGCGAACATTTTTTCTCATTGGAGGACCCCTCCAAAGTGAACCCAGCGGCCTGTGGTGCCCTGACCAGGGTCCGAACCGGTTCATAATGGTCAAAAAACGATTTTTCTAAAACTGGCCAAGTTTGGTATCAAATGAAAGCCCTTGGTGAGGCGAACATTTTTTCATTGGAGGACCCCTCCAAAGTGGACCCAGCGGCCTGTGGCGCCCTGACCAGGGTCCGGACCGGTCCATAATGGTCAAAAAACGATTTTTCTAAAAGTGGCCAAGTTTGGTATCAAATGAAAGCCCATGGTGAGGCGAACATTTTTTGTCATTGGAGGACCCCTCTGATGTGTCCCTAGCGAGCTGTGGCGCCCTGGTCAGGGGTAAGGGTCGGTCAAAAATCGATTTTTCCAAAAGTTTGCAAATTTGATATCAAATGAAAACGCTTGGTGAGGCGAACATTTTTTGTCATTCGAGGACCCTCCAAAGTGGACCCAGCGGTCTGTGGCGCCCTGACCAGGGTCCGGACTGCTCAAAAAAATCGATTTTTTAAAAAATTCAAAGTTTGGTATCAAATGAAAGCCCATGGTGAGGCGAACATTTTTTGTCATTGGAGGACCCTCCTAAAGTGTCCCTAGCGAGCTGTGACGCCCTTGTCAGGGGTGAATGGTCAAATTGGTGGTCAAATTTTCCGTACCCCACGCAGCGCGATGACCCCCCCTTCCCCGGTGGGAGTTCGGCCCCCCGTTGTCCTCTTTTCCGATAACCCTTCTCAGATCGTTTTCTGATGTAGAAACAATTGCGTTTTTCCAATTTTCCGTACCCCACGCAGCGCGACGACCCCCCCCCCCCCCGTTGGGGGTTCGGCCCCCCGTCATCCTCTTTTCCGATAACCCTTCTGTAAACGTTTTCTGATGAAGAAACAATTGCGTTTTTACAAATTTTCCGTACCCCACGCACCGCGACAACCCCCCCCCCTCCCCGGTGGGAGTTCGGCCCCCCGTCATCCTCTTTTCCGATAACCCGTCTGTAAACGTTTTCTGATGTAGAAAAATTGCGTTTTTTCAAATTTTCCGTACCCCACGCAGCGCGACGACGCCCCCCCTTCCCCGGTGGGAGTTCGGTCCCCGTCATCCTGTTTTCCGATAACCCCTCTGGAAACGTTTTTGTCATTGGAGGACCTCTCCAAAGTGAAGCCAGCGGCCTGTGGCGCCCTGACCAGGGGTTTAGTAGCTTTTTTGATTGCCAGGGAACCGACTCCGGCTTCCTTGTCGTGTGGTTTACCTTAGTTCGAGTGAAGAGATTGAGCCTGGCTATAAGTTGCGCTACAGCGTAAAAATGATGGAAAACAGAGAGTTTGAGCGAGGCTATAAGTTGCGCTACAGCGGAAAAATGCTAGAAACAAGTGGGAAAAATGCCCTAGACGGGCATGCAATGGCTAGAATAGGGAAAGGAGGGAGGGCGGAAAAATGCCAATAGATTTTACAGTCGGCGCTGAAAATGATGGAAACTAGGTTCAGCGCCGAATAGGGAATGCAGTCGGCGCTGAAAATGAAAGAAACTAGTGTTCAGCGCCGAATAGGGAATGCAGTCGGCGCTGAAAATGATAGAAACTAGGGTTCAGCGCCGAACAGGGACGGCTGTCGGGTCATGTTGCTGCGTGGAACAAGCACTTTCTCCGTCCATCCTATTCGCGTGAACTGCGAAACTTAGAGCACTGTGAATCAGTTCAGATGAATGTATATATATGGATTCTGTGATGATAAATGGTACGTGGGCGAGCTCCTATTGGCTAATTTCCTGATCAAAAATGTGTCCTATTTTTTATGCAACCTCGAGCTGCGCAGGTATATATGTGGAGAATAAATTGAGATGTATATACCTTTACTAATAATATTTACAACCGTAGCGAGGTGGTCGGTTACGAATGACAGTTATAATAGTTCCTAATAATTTATTATTACTGTTTCTGTTTTTCACGATAATTCTGTTTTAGTAAATAAATAATAATACATAGGGACTAAATAAAGCCGTTGTAGTAAGTATAGAAAGGAGTTCTATCAAAAGTAGTTCTATCAACGTCTTTCTATTCGTAGCCGTGTGATTGGGAGCCCCATGTCTAAGCTAAAAAGGGGCTATGAATTTTATAGTTTGAGCAAAAGATCCATACTTTGAAGTTTTAGTGTCCATTTCCAAGCGCTGAGCTGTTTGCGCTGTACAAATGTATGGTAATTTCGCCTTCAAGCGACTCGTGCTGAGCAGTTCACGCGAATAGGATGGACGGAGAAAGTGCTTGTTCCACGCAGCAACATGACCCGACAGCCGTCCCTGTTCGGCGCTGAACCCTAGTTTCTATCATTTTCAGCGCCGACTGCATTCCCTATTCGGCGCTGAACACTAGTTTCTTTCATTTTCAGCGCCGACTGCATTCCCTATTCGGCGCTGAACCTAGTTTCCATCATTTTCAGCGCCGACTGTAAAATCTATTGGCATTTTTCCGCCCTCCCTCCTTTCCCTATTCTAGCCATTGCATGCCCGTCTAGGGCATTTTTCCCACTTGTTTTGAGCCATTTTGGCCGTTTTTGGCCATTTTTGACCATTTTCGGCCTCATAACTCAAAATGGGTGAATTTTCAGGCCTTGACCCTATTACAACTTTTTTATTACTCGCCGAGAGCTTTCGAATGATACCAAAATTAGCTCATTTGGACAACTTTTTTATTTTACTCATTTTTACTCACGGGGGTGCTCCGAGAGCACCTCTGCTCCCCCTGGGCTCCCCGCGCTTCCGGGAGCAGTACAAGTCAAGACCTTCAAAATGAGGTATCAACCACCTCTCTACCCCTTTCCAATCTCAAGATAGAGGGGGGGACAAGAATCCGGAGAAGAAATAATAATAATAAATAAATAATAATAAATAACGGACATGCCCAAGTTAAAGGGTTGCCTTTTTGTTGAAAAAGCGGCAACCCAATAATAAACTAGCGCTACTGCAAGAATGTGTTGCCCACGACACATTCCTTTGGGGTATAAATTTTGATAGACACCTTTTAAGCTGTTTCTGTTCAGGAAATCTGTCCCAGGACTCAATGAGCTTTCAATTAAGTACCATATTGGCCCATGTTTCAACGAATTTTTGAAAATCCGGTTTTTTCCGGAAATTCCGGATTTTCCAATCTGCGGCCATAACTTTCGCTAGAAATATTTCCGGAAAATATTGTAATGATAAAAATTGCCCAGCTCGACGAGCTCTTTCATTTAAGTACCATATCGACCACTTTTGGAGAAATTTTTCAAAATCCGGAATTTTCCGGGTCCAATATCTCGAAATCCGTAAATTTTCCTGAAATTTAGATTCCAGTTTCGAAATCAGCGTGGTCGAATTACCCTATGACCGACTTTTGAGCCAAATCAAACACAAAAAATTTTTGACCAAATTTTGGATTTTTGAAATTTCGCCTTGGTCCCCCCTTACCACCCGAAAAAATCCGAATTTTCAAAACCCGGAATTTCGGAACCATCTTGCTTCCGGGAGATGTCCTAGTCAAGGGCTTCAAAACAAGGTATCAACCACCCCTGCACCTCTTCTCAATCTCGAGATCTAGGGGGGGGACAGACGGATAATAATAATAAGCACAGACCAATAACAAGGTGTTGCCATTTCCTTTGGAAAAGTGGGCAACACAATAAATAAATAACGGACATACCCAAGTTAAAGGGTTGCCTTTTTGTTGAAAAAGCGGCAACCCAAAAATGGTCGGAAGGCTGACCCATTAGTGCCCGAATAAGAAATCAAGATATGAAAATGTATCAGCACAACTTAAAATCGATTTCCTGAGAAAACTTTGATAAACCGCGGAAATATAAGCGCGGCCGGCCGGCCGGCGGTTTACCGGCCGTTCAACGGGCGGCTGGCCGGCCTGAAACGGCCGACCGGCCGGCTAGCCGGCCGTCCGGCCGAGTGCCCCTCTGGGCCGGCCGGTCAACGGCCGGCCGGCCCGGCCGGGCACCGGCCGGCCGGCCCCGCCGGCCGCCGGCTGGCCGTTTTTCACCCGGCCGGTCAACAACACTACTAGAAATGTCAATTTTTTCCTAAATCCAGGAATTTTTGCGAAAAATCTTTCCCCCCTATTGCTGGGGGCCACGCCGAGTTGCCCCTCCCTCATTTCCCGAAAACAGCTACCCGGTGTCATGTACGTTTACATCTGGAAAATGATCAGTCTCGTTTGTTTCGAACTAAGGCCACTTTGCCTTGGTTTTATCTAGACCAAAAAGTTGGAGAAAGTATGGCTCACCAAAAGGGGGTATTTTTTGAAAAATGGTTTTTACATTTTGTGTGCAAGAATTGCCAAAAGTCTTTAAAAATGGCTAATTTTAGGAGTTTTTAAGCTAAAATAGCGAATCTTTCGTTAAAAATCCGCGGAAAAATCCGGAAAAGTATTTGAAAATTTAGGGGAAAATGGTAAAATTTGGGGAATTTTTCGTGTTATGGGGGGAGGTTGCAGTTTATATGAGGCGTCATTTATGGGCTGTGGACTGCTTACCCCCCACCCTCCCCCTGTAAAAAATAAGCCACTGGCCTTAGTGTGACTCTCTGCAGACAGTTGTTTTTTATTATTTCTTTGTGACTATTTTTGTGTACATTGGGCGCAATCATTCGATTCTCCGATATAATAGTAGTAGTAGACATAAGCCGGGTCTAGGCCACTGAGGAATGTAGTCCAACTACATTCCTCACATTCTTCTATTATAATCTAGTCCACTAAATTCCTCAAATTCTCAGATGGAATGTAATTCAACTACATTCCGAAATGGTCTAGACCCTCTAGTCTTGAGATTCCTTAAAAAGCTAGAGTAGTTAGAAATGCTATGTCAAGAATGTAGTCCTACTACAACCATCAAATGGAATGCAGTTCTAATACATTCCTCACTTTATTCAATTGGAATGTAGTTTCCCTACATTCCGAATTGTCTAAACCATCTACATTTTTGAGATTCCTTAAAGATAACTAATCCACCACATTTCCCCACTCCAAAAGGGCTTAATTTACTAATTTTAGAACAGGTTCTTTGTAGTTCCTAGCTCCAGTCTTAGAGCTATTTATAACAATAGGATCTCCCTATTATATACTCCAAAAAGCTGTCTAATGTGATATTAGTTTTAACGGTGATACCAACTTATGAAATTCTTGATTTATACAAAGTTTATCTCCTCAGTTCACATTTATTTCAAAAACAATAACAAAATGAGAGGTAGTTCATATTAGATTTCTTATTAATATATTTAACGTCGAATAGCTTCTCCAATGCTCAGGTGAGGTGGCATGAGAGGATACAGCTTTTCGTTAACCTGGATAAAATCCAGCCTGACCAACTTAGGGACATCCTCTCTATAGCTAAAACAGGAAAAATTTAATTAATTTCAATGACTGATCAGAGCGATAATTTAAAAGTCGAGGACTTGAATACAATTGGAGACTGGCTTTCGTAAAAGTCTCGAGTTCTCGACTCTTTGCATTATGTATCAGCATTCCTCTTGCCAGATACGTGCGTAATAATAATAATAATAATAAAACATTAAATCTTAAAATCTGTTTTAAATATTTCGAGTAACTCCAAAAAATTGAGTTTACATGTCTTAAAAATAATTATTAGTTTAATTTCGTTTATATTAAAACTTTCCATGCCCATGACCCCACCCACATATTGGACATGGCTCCTATGTTAAAACATGGTTTCTGGAATAAAGAACGTTCAGTTTAACCACTATTAACAGCCAGGGGCGTCATATGCGCGCGCTGTTAACATTTAATAAATACTAGGTTAGCCTAAGGTACAGTGATCGTTTTTAAGTTTTTCCAATATGCTAAAGCGTGTGTATACCATGAAAGCTGCTCTAAATTGTCTTGACATACAAAGTGTTAAGAATCAGGCATCCACAAAGCTCCACAAATTTATCATCAAAATCTATATGTCTTGTCACGCAAACTCTACTCACTCGTTTCCTTGATGTCTTCTTTTATTACTTGGAAGAGAATTTTGACTAGAATTCGGCATCTGTTGCGGCTGGCGCTCCACCGAGTTGTGTTCATCGGACACACTGCTGGCAGTGCTGATCCGCTCAGTAACCACAGATGACTTTCCCGATCGAGATGCCAAATCAGAGCTTGAACTGCGTTTATTCTTATTCTTGGAAGAAGTCGAAGACTCGTCTCCAGCAACCGATGCATACGTTGGTAGATTTCCAGGCAAAAAATTACCCGAATAGTGTGGCTGCATGCGTGTATCAGAATCAGATACAGGCGTTATCGGTTCATGGAAGTTAACGGCACTCATAACGTCACCAAATATATCTGACATGATAACATTAACTGAACCTCTAAACATATATTTTAGAATACTCAGATATTAATATTTGATCGTTTTGTTTGGAATAGTACACAAAACACCAGAGGTGCTTTTTTTATATCATCATCTGTTAATACAGGATCACATCTTGCTTATTCAAAATTTTCAAATATGGTTAAAAAGAAAAATGTGAAAGTTACAAAAGGTATATATATATCGAAATACCAGAAAATGGATAGGTCTGCTTAATGCGTTTGAATTCGAAAGTCCAGTTATCCCTCCATACTGAGTAAAATGATGTTTTTTAAAATGTGGTGTAAAAATGTAGCAAAACGCAGATAAGAATACCTCAATTGATGTGAAAATTTATCAAAACTGTTGAGTAAAATTGCTGTGTGAAAACATTCGAAACTTGCAAACTTAGTAGTTGTACTCTATCCGTTTTGTATGAGATAGAAAAATAAAATGTTTTGAACAAAAATGTTTTCTTTTGAACTTTGTTAAATAGCTGCACCTATTATGAAGAAAAATGCGGAATGGTAAGATTGTGAAATCATCTAATAGGAGAATGTTCGTCATTAAGTTATGCTCTGTTAATGAAGCATGCAGTATTTGATTTAGTAGATTGCAAAAAGTTTGGATAGTCTGTATACTGGTTTTTAAATGTGAGTTGATAAATTATAAAAAATGTGGTCATTCCAATACAAGAATGTGAGAAATTCCAAACTTTTAGGATCGTCATAAAAATTGGTTAGAACGTAGCACTAACTTTATGCAAAATTTCCGTTGTGACGAGTACTATTTAATGCAGAATTCTGCAGTGTCTACTTTCTTCTTCGAAAGTTGACTGGCAAAAGCAAGCGTGATTTTAACAGCATGAAGCGGCGTTCGTATGTAAATTATGTTAAGCACATTCTAACTTTGGTGTTTGGATACAATTATTTGCTGCTGTACAAAATTTTCAAATTAGTTGATGATTTTTATCTTAGTTCACAAATTTCCTGTGAACACAAGCGATATTTCGCTAAGTGTTGTGAAATACTTTTTAACGACACATTTTATGCTACCGTTTACCATACAATTAGTCGAATGAGCAGCGAACGAAGAGCTACTTGCTTCCTGGCGTCCTTCTATTTCTGCATAAACCATTTTCGAAAACTTGCTGGTCTGAAGCGAGTAAACATTAACAAAGTTAACAAAGTAAATGCTTTGTCAAAAGTTTATACTGATTTGAGTGTTTCAAAGTCAGCGGAAGTTGTGTATACTAAACCTATGTTGGAAGTTATTGTGTTGATGCAATCCGAATGCTTAGATCAATGCATGATTAGACTACCAGATTTCAGATTTTTGAAACTGCCTTTAAGTCCGAAAGGATATGTCACTGCTGGTAGACGTGACAAGCTCAGTGTAATAAACCGCCAGGAATGTGCCAGAAGAGTCATTAAGCGAAGGAACATAATTACGAATAAAGCAATTAAGAATGTTGGTCGGTCTAGCCAGTCATGGAAATTTATAAGCGAAAGTGTAGCTTTCGCTAAGAACAGCATCAGCAATATTCGCAAACGTATGATTGTTACAAAATGTCGTAGCATGTGTCATGTTCCTAAACTATTGAAACCGATGCCCAATACTGTATTCGTTGGTGACATTAAGGACTGCTGCTTGGACATCTTAGCTACTACTAACAGCTCACGGAACCAGTATACAAAATTGATAGACACATTCTTGAAATGCAAGCGACTTATATCTCTGTTACGGGGAACATTTTATGGAGATTTTTTAGATCTTGAAAACTATATTGTGAAAGTTCATGAACTGAAGCTTTGTTGTGGAAAATTGCAAAGACAGTATGCGCAAATTGGCAAGCATTTGGAACATTTAGCTTATAAACAAAGGTTCAAGTTAGATTCGACTGCTATAATAGCTAAACTTGATGCAAAAGTGGAATCCAGTCGAGTTTTCGCGAAAATCGAGTCCATAATTAAACAAAACTGCGAATTAATCAATCAGCGAATTAAATGCTTGGAAAGTCGCATTGTTATGAATTCACCCGAACCATATTTTACTATTTCTCAGTGTATCACTTTCATTTATGGGCTAATCGGTTCTCTAAATAATTTGATCTGTGGACTTCAAGAAGAACCAGCTGGGAAAGATTTAGTTGACTTATTATTATCCTTCGAAAGCAAAATAAATGACTATTGCATGACTAGGAAAACTAATATGTAAAGATTTTAAGAAAACTAATTTCCATTGGTTTTGTTTCGTCTGCTATAAACTGCATCAGTCTTTATCTTGTCATTGTTTAAATTCGTCTGCACTAAATTGTAATTTTATTTCATATTGAAATTATATAATAAAAGCATTACAGAAAGACTTAAATGATATTGTTCTCGTTCAAGGGATCAAAGTTGTTATAGTCCACATCAGTTGCATCGGCTGCAACCATTTCATAGGTTCTACAACATCGGCCGTATCTGAAGGCAGTCTTCGCATCAATTTCTTGTCCCTTTCCGCACTCAAATCCACGTTTCTCCAGGGATGTTCTCTGTGGTGTGAAGGCATCATGGAGGTACTCTTTCATAAAATCGAGATATTCTGACATGACTGTTTGGCAGTTGTCGTTAGTAGACTCTAATGGAACTGATTCACAGTCGGTGAAAGATATTGTCCTTTTTTCACCGAAACCGTTATTCAAGAAATTAACTTCAGCTATAATGTGATTTCGGGACATAAATGATTGCAGTCTTGGTATCCAGTAGTCGAAAAACCTGACAACAAATTCCAAGTTGTCTAAATTATAAACTTTTCCCAAGATGTCCATAGAATACAGGAAGAAAGAGCCACGTTTTGCCAAAAGGCGAGTTCTAAAGTGGCAACTCACAAGACCTGCCCCTTCCACTACAACAAGCTTTGTTGGAAAGTCTTGAGAAACTTTCGGGAAAGTCAAGACTGGCTGATCCGAAGGAAGAACAACAAGAGACATTTTGGAAGCACAGATTGCTGAAAATGAAAATTACAATGACTGAATAATCTAACAATGCTGGCTCTTTTATACCAGCCAATTTGGTTAAAAAATTGTAAGAATGCGCATTCCAAACAATTTTTAAAAAATTCCAAAGTATGAGATCTGTATATAAAAGCAGGAGTTTATTAATGTTTCAATTTAGTCTGAACGTTACAAATTCAGAGTTTCCCAGCAGTATGCCCCTTCATATTCGAGAGCGAGAACCCAATTGTATTGTTACAGGCCTATCAAACCTTCAGTTCAACGAAATAATTTTACAGAGACCAAACACTCTGTATTCTAAATTTTTTGATACTGGTGTGCGTGGTGTGCATGATGGTGCAACCGTGCATTTTCTACAAATCCATAATTTGAAGTTTTCTTCCAGCCATTGTCAACAGTTGGAGGACTTCTTTAATAAATGGATTCCACAAATGCAGAAGTTGCTACCAGACGGAAATTTGATTTTTGCCGCGGAATTTGTTGATTTTGATGATGGCGAAACTCCTAACGCCTTTTTGGTGAAGAAATCCGAAAGCACGGATGAGCAAGTGGATGTTGATGCCTTAATGACTGAATTCCTGGAAATGAAAAATCAATTTTTAACAGTAGTTGACAATAACATTATTTTCAATACGTCTGCTCCAAACTTTGTAATTTGAGGACATGCTGACTGAACTTGATAGAGCATACTAATAGAAATTTTCATTTCAATAAATATGATCTTTGAACATGGGTTTTGGTATAAATCAAAAGGTTGTGAACAGTTATGGACAGTATGTGCTTTGGAAATGGTGATAACCATAAGAAAGGAATTTATTTCAGATACGTAAAAATGCTGTACATGCTTAGGAAACAGGTTCTGCTTACTTTAATATTTCATAATAATTATAAAAGGTGGCCTGAACACATGATATTTCAGTCGATATTACAGCTGTGTGTAGATGGCACTCTTACACCAATAAGTACAAAATCATTGGTATTGGGGTAAA
>JASAND010029195.1:0-20373 GCA_030248195.1 Trissonchulus latispiculum | reverse complement strand
CCACTTTTTGGAGAAAAGTTTCTCAAAATCTGGAATTTTCCGGTTCAGAATATCTCGAAATTGAAAATTTTCTGGAAATTTCGATTTGAAGTTCTCGAATCAGCGTTGTCGACACCACCCTGTGCCAAACTTTTGGAGCAAAATCGGAAACAAAGAATTTTTACGTTTCCCTTGGTCCCTCTACCGTTCTAAAAAATTCCGATTCGCCAATCCCGGAATCTGGGAAGTACCGAACTGCCCGCGCTTCCGGTAGCACTTTAAGTCACACCCAACTCCCTTAAAATTTCAGCCGATCGGCCCAGCCAATCAAAAGTGGAGGGGACACATATGGCAAGAAATAATAAATAAATAACAGACATAATAAATCCAACACAAAGGGTTGCCTTTTTGTGAAAAAGCGGCAACCCAAAAATGCATGATGTCTATAATATTTGCACTTGTTATTTTAAAACATTTCAGAAATCCATTATGCTTTCTGTGATGTACAGATTTTCTCATATCCACCAATAAACACTTCGCTGCCACCTGATTTTTGGTGATCCGCCCACGCATGCCAAATCCATGTCTCGCTAATTACTAATCTACATAAGGCCATTTCGTTACTATTAGCCTTGAAACTTTATCTGTCTCAATCTATCTAGAGGCCTTTTCTACATGATGTTTCATGTCATATTTACCATGCCAACAAAATTCCTAGTCCATTGAAATCATGTCTGCTTATCGCCCGTATATGTGCGATGGCTTGCTATACCAAACCGGCCGTCGCCCATATGTGGGCGATAGGCAGCGCGAGTGTTAAGATGCTTATTTCCTTTCGGGGAGTTTTGACTCACACTGTTAGTCTTTACGCGTTTAAATAGCTAAAACCTACAAAACCTATTTTCGTGCTCTTTAACACACTGTTCTAGGATCAGTCCAGTATTATAATGTGAAAAATAAGAAAGTTTCGGCTTTTTTCTTCATACTATCGGTAGGAAGTCGAGAGACCGGATTGGTTGCTTGGCTAGAAAGAGGCCACATTTTTGCTTTTACAACCTTTAAGCTACATATCTCCAGTAATTAAGTCAGTATAAAAACCGAAACGATTCTGAGGGTCCTATTTTCATTTAAGTTTTGAAATAGGCTTTATTCTTTTACTACGTTTTGAAATTGCCTGACTGAGATTTCAAGTGGATTTAAAATATCCAAGATCATTCCACGAAGTTTATTCTGTTGGAAGCTTTATCCTCCAAACGTGCACGCGAGCTTATAAGAGCACTCTGCTGCTTGGGATGTGCTGTCTGCTGCTCCCTGCTGCCACCCGCAATTTTTCATTGTCTCATAACACAAGAAGAGTTGGAAGCAATAGTGGCTGATAGAAATACAGAAACTAAAATTACATCGTAGGAATCAGCTGCAGCTGCGTTCAAAATTGCACGCTTTTCAATATTCCACCTAACATATACAGTAATTTCAAATCATATTTATTCCTCCGTACCCAAGAGTCTCTGGTGAAAACTGAACGGTATTGTAGAAATTATTTTCTTTATACGGCATATTTTATTAAACGTTTGGTCTATATTGCTGCAATGTTTCAGATAGAATTTTTGGAAAGGATGCAAAACTTCGTGGACAAACACAGTTCAGGTGCATTTCGTCGGAACCTCACGGACTACGGTATTCGTTTCAGTTGAATTCAGTTGACCTAATCTACCTTTGACGAGATATGCTTTTTATTTGAATACTCTAACTGCTTTGCTGACGGTCTCATGAATAAAACTATGAGTCTCTTTTCGAGACTGTGGCTCCTTTTTGCACTGATTTCAGCATGTGTTTAGCTGCCGATGAGTGTGTCCACTTAAGCCGCAATTGCTGGAAGTCTACTTTAGACTGTTCAAAACCAATTTCTGCTCCAAAGAATACTACCTTTAATTATTACAACTGCACTGGTCCACCTAAAACCGGATTCGATGTTAGCAACCATTTATCAACCTCCATTCATTTCTGTGTTTCACCGGACGGAATCGGTCCACCCCGATGCCGGCTTGGGCAAGACACCGAGGAAGAATGTATTGCTAGCTGTAGTCGCTTGCACCGTTACAACGGTAGGATCAATAACGAATAGACGTAATCGTTTCTAAGCAATTATGTGAGCAATATGTACTATGCCTAAGGCATTGCAAACTGCCTTGATTTCTCCTTTTCTCGTAGGTTCGTTTACTGGCAAAAAGATTCAGATTTGTGTGTCTGCCCAACTAATTAAGCTAATGAAAGTTTTTTGTTCAAATTTAAGGGATTAAGGGATTTAAGTTGCGATTTTTACCATTACCGGTTTTACTCATTTTAACCTTGTTTTGTACTCGTCATGGGTCCGCAAAACAGGACAAGGGCGTTTGTTGCAAAATTTTTCCTGTCATTCACAACAGCCCTCTAAAGGTGACCCCGACATATGTTAAAAAAGGAAAATGAAATCTGTTAGAAAAAGTTTTCTGCTACCAAAAATTTAAAAGCTGTGTAAGATAAGCTGTGAGCTGTGCTATACAACTGCATCAGTCCAATCTGGATTGGGTATTAGTGCCAATATGTAAGAGGTTATTTCCTGTAGGGCCACTGATTTTCCACGAATTTTTAAAATTCAGTGAAATCGGTATATGCTGAAATTCACTATATATACTTGAAAGTCATTGAACTTTATGTCTTGTCCTGAACTGCCCCTTCGGTGTAGAAACTTCGCGTTTAAAGATTCGCAACGTAAATTGCTAGAGCTTTCTTTTGCATATAATGAATCTGTACCCGTGCTTTTCAGTAAAAATAGTTTTGGTGGCAGAAATTTAATTTTTCCTCAGAAATAATCATTTTCAGAAATTTCCCGTCTGTGTCAGCCAACATGGAGTATTTCAATATAATTTGACGATCTAGTTGGCAGGATTAAAGGAAATATACATGTAAAATTTCATGTCAATAGCCTTTGTTTTGCGTTGGCTACATACACCGATATCATGCCGGACGCCCATGGGCAAAGTGTTGAATTTTTAATTTTCAAACATAATCATATTTATACCAAATTGCATCAAGTCTCTGCAAAGCAGCATGCGAAAGTTTGGGCGAGTTCAAGCTTGAACGAGATAACAGCAGAAGTAAGCTTGATCAAATCTTTCACTGTTACTTGACAATGACTTGCCGTATCGTTGCCATTTATGCTGCAAACCACAGATAGATGCTTCAATTCGATGTATTGGCCATGGCGTAAAATTTTGTCGTCCTATGTGTACGCGATTTAGGAAACCTCAGCAGAAAGTACTGCCGTAAATATTCAACTGCAGGGATTGCAACTGGCATTTGTCTTAACTGGATGGGTGCTGGACTCCAAAACATTTGTCTTGTTTTTTTGGGACCTGGCGGGTGTGTATTATGTCTGAAAACAAGCAAAATCGGTGGCTATAAAATTGGCGACCTGAATTGTTTGTTCTTCAAAGGCTGTGCAAATGGTCTGACCTGCTAACTCATATAGATGAATAGATCGTAATCAAAATTTTATTGATTCCGGGTAAATGTTGTTTGAGACTGCCTTAAATTTGAACGCTTTCTTGTACAAAAACAGTCAAGCTTTAGTATCAACCCAACTATTTCATTGTGGAAATATTTGATTTCTGGACAGATTTTGTGTAGTCCACTGAGCAATTTTTGACTAAGCAAATCTGCAGAGAATTAGTATATTTAAAGTGTCTTATGTACACTTTTCTTGCGGTTTTATTAAATGTATCAATTCTACGTATTCGACCAACGTAATGTTGAGAGTTATCTCACTCCACCTGCAACTGTGAAGTTGTACACATTGAATTCTACTTCCGGTTGTCGCTCGTTCCACTCATGTCTGATGACTGATGTCATTGCTGTTTATACTCAATTGACTACAGCAGCTGCGCGCTGAGCAGGAGACCGCGCGTTCGAGTCCCGCCGGACGTAATTGTTTGGAAGTCTGGTGCTGTGCGGTACCTTTGTTACAGTGTCAGCTATAATTTCAACATAGTTTAGGTTAAGGGATCAAAAACTGTGGTAGTTTCCGTTTCAGTTAAGTGTAAGAAATAGTTTATGTTACTGCTCTAGGTATTCAGTAATCCTTTTTAGGAACTTTACATATTTAGGTTCAACCAATACAACCAGTTTTTAAAAAATTCATTGTGCTTGCAAGTCAAATCTTTTTCAAACTGTATTTTCAAACATTTTGGGTTTGCTTTTTCCTTAAGACAGCAGATGCCCTTCTGGTTGGCAAAGAGGTGATAGAGCATGCTACAAGCCAAATCATAGACAACCGATTGTGAGGACATTAGACAAATGGTGAGTCTATCTTGTGTATTGTAAACATTGAAGAATTCATATGCACAGCACGTCAATTGTCAAATGTAAGTTAGTATAAAGGAATCCCAGCTAGCCATGTTGCCTAAAGCAAGTGCTAGTGTTCTTGAGCTCCGGTGCTCCGGGAGGAAGCTCTTCTTAATAGATGTTAAGAGGCATAGGTTAACGCGGGCGGTCTAGTGGGGGTCCAAGTCCCCAAACCCGGACAACGCACAAGCCCTACCGCCGTCGGGGATAAGGGGTAACGAAAAAATGGCCAAGGGGTAACCAAATTAGTTAAAATAAAAAATTAGTTTTTACAGTAAAATTTCCAAAAATTTCCGGCTTTGCCGGAATTTTTTAGCTAAAATGATTAATTTCTCGGAAAAATCGGGCAAAATTTTGAAATTTTTTCCAAAAATTGGAGATTGTTTGCAAATTTTGATAAACAATTGCAAATTCTAATTTATTCATGAGGTACAAGCGCCCCAGAAAAGTTTTGTTCAAGGTACAAGCCCACTCAAAATTTCTTAGGGATTAGACCCCCCAGGATCCAACCCGATGTTAATGTATGCTATGAGGAACGAAATTATAATACGATCAAAAATTACCTGTGCAAATTTTGACTATTTATAGCAGCTTGGAGCACATAGAACAATTTACATATACAATCGTAAGGAACTCGATATTGCGAAATGCCAGGATTTCCATCGAATTTTAATATTTTCCGCGTTCAGACTTCAGGTGTTTAGTCGCCAACTTTTATTGAATTTGGAAAAGTGTGCGCACTTTAGCAAGTTAGTTCTACTACAAGAGTTGTTCAGCTCATAAAAATCTACCAAATCATACCTACATTATGGGGTATTTTAGAAGTAAAACCCACAGATCCAGTTTTCACGATTCTGGGAATTGAACACAACAGCTCGTTAAGAACGCGCTAAGAGTTTTCTATTTGCTGTGATTGTTTCGCTCAGCCAGAAACCAGCCCCTCGGAAGTTTGGATTGACCGGTCGGAACAATTGAACTGAACCTAAATTCTAAAACAATTCTGTTCTTCCCAATTTCATCTTATACAGCATTCATATATTTTCTGTATAGTTTCTTTGTACCACGTTTCCTAAAATTTAATGTTGTTGGCTGGTTGGTTGGTTGGCTTTAGGATAAACGCTATTCATGGAGTAGGCTTTATTGCAATGTAACTTACCAAAACTAACTAACAAACATGTGTACGCATTGATTTAACTATTAACTAACTTTACTACTTTTTTCACGGAATTGGTACAGAGCTCATTAGTTTTTCAAAATCCTTTCATCAGTATTCATGTGCAACTACATGCGTATTATGACTTTAGACTTGTAAATACGCTGCAATTATTTAATATCTTGTGATATTTTCTTGTTTTGCTACCAATACTGTTTGTAGTCTAGTTTCCCAGAGGATGCAGTGTCACCGATTTTCCAGAAGAGTTATTCACAACAATTTTGCGGGAATTGAATAGGTGTTGCAGGAAGAAAACATTCAACTATGAGTTCAAATCAGAAACAGTAAATGCAGCTTGTAGCCGTTTACACCCGGATGCACTGTTGCCCTCTTTCATTGATTGGCAGCAAGCATTTGATTATATTTATAACTTTTTGTACGTTCATAACCAAATGGATGAAACGTATTGGCTGGTTTAAGTGCTTTACTTAAAATAATTATTATATACGAGATTGATTCTGTCAATTGAAACTAATTATGGCTATTAAAGCAACCGAAAATAAATTAAAATACTACTTTTGAATGCAGATAAAGTCGGCTGATGATGTACAAATTTGTTAGCTGCTGAATAAGGGGGAAAGCTGCTAGGAATCTTATTTTCTGTTTCCCAAATTTTTGCAGAATCAAATATCGGCTATTGTTAATGTTTACTTACTCTATAAACAAATAAACATTTGCAACACTTGCGTTTACCTGTGAAATGGGACACGAACGACAAGCGTGGCGAAACAACGGCAACAGTTTTTGTCAGCTATTCCTGCTGTCATCAGTTTACGTCTAGGGATTTTTTACTTTTAACCAATTTTGTATGCAATAATTATTTTTAGGCTTGACAATAACTTTTATGGGCAGTCCGTAATAAAATGGCAAGGCAGACATGTTTCTCCCACTTTAGCTGGTAAATACGACGGAAAGGACTGGTTAGCACCCAAAAACCAAAGTAACAGCAGCGTCTGCGCACTAAGGTAATTCGAAACAGCTAATATTGTAGAATGCACAAAGAGATTTAATAAAATATGGTTCATTCCGCTCTACATCGTTTTCTCATGTTCGCACTGCCCACAAGTGTAATTTGTGTAGTCACATATCATATCTTGAGGTAGGTCAGGATTCTTAGAAATGCATAGAACAGCAATCCCAAAATTTAGCTTACATGATTGTTTATTCAATTTTAAGTCGATATTAATAGGTTTATTAATATACTTCATCAGTGTAGAATGACAAGGTGTATCATATATTTCAGATTCAAAGGCATAAGCCCTTTGATGGAACACAATGACACCTCTCTGATTTGCATACAATCAAACGTATATTCAATAGAACCTATTTTCGATAGTCAAGAGTGCTGGATGTCTGTCGCTTGGATTTGCCAAATTCAAGATGACTTTGACCAAGTTTGTCGAACAGATGGTATGAGTAGATTCTAGATTTTCTAGAATAGAATAACACTTCTAGATAAGAACACTTCTAGAATTCTAGAATAGCACTTGACAAAGTTTAACCTGATTTTTTATGTTCCCTGCGGCTGTCTATTCACAAACCCTAAACCGGTTTCAACCGTTTTATAGCCAAATCAAGGATGACATGCTGCAAGGCTTCATTACATGCTACCACCCATGACATTCATATGCTTCACTGGTCACATTATCAAACATACCCATTCTTTTGATTCTGACAAAATCCAACTTATGTTTTGCTATCAGTTCTAAAAGGTTAGCAAACGTGCCCCTAAAAGGGGCATTATCTCGCCGCTGAACTTGAACGCTAGGAAGGAACAGACAGATACCTCAATTCGTATGTCAATACGTCAATCCCTGAAGACTGTCTGCATGTTAAAATAAAAGCAAAAAATGTTGGAAATTTATATACCAACAGCTGGATCCAACGAGGCATTTGCTTAAATGAGTAATCAGCACTTAATTAGTGTTCCTTGCTAGAATTAAAAATCCAAACAACGGCATGCCGTAATTTTCTAGAACTGACTGGAACAACAGTTTGATGCTGCATATATACTGGCCTACAAAATGTTCTTGCCTTCAGTTATTCTAAAATAACCTTTGTCGTTCCATCACATGAAAAATTATTTTCATTGAAAATGTGCTATCGACTACACTCAGCCACTGATCATCTTCACTGATAACTAAGTAGGGATTTGCAAGCTAATTTGCATATTAGACAAACTGTGCAGTTAGTGCTATGTTGAAATTTCAACCAAGGGGGGCTTTGCTGAGAAAATTCCGTTTAAATAACTTCAAATTTGTAACTGCACCCTCTTCGACTGAAAAGTTTCATACTTTGTATTTTATAAATTTTAAGAACATTGGCATTAATTATTAAGAGGACATAACAGAAAATTAGTGTGTGCATGCCAACTTAACACCATGCCCCCTGCAAACCAAAAATAGCCACATAATGGGCCCAACGCTGACAGTTTGATGTTTTGTACGAAGCAGTTCAAACAGAGACTCAATCGAATACAAGTATCTCGCATCTCCACGAGATAAAAATAAACGCTTTTTAAAGTAACAGCTACTTCTTCGCCTATAAATTCAGCCTTGTTTAAGGTATTTGCTTTTTCTGTATGGGAGGAAAATATTGACCAACAGGAAGTACGCAGCCACATCATTGTCGTACATAGAAATATTCGTTCTCATCATGTGTCACCTGTTATAAATTTAAGTTGTTTTCAGCCATCTGATACGATCAGAACAAGACTGACCCAACTTTCCAGTTTTCCAACCAACTGTGGGAACGATTTCTTGTGACAACCCTTGACTAATTTTAATATTACTTTTTTCAGAGAGTGACTTCATATTTGATTTCTCGAAGACAGAAAGCAGTATGCATGGTGAATTAGAAATGATGAAGCAAACAAATGTGTATGAAGAGTTGGTGAAAAGATTTTTTGAATTCATGAAAGAATACGAGGATTTATCTATCCGTCACTACCTGACATCTCTGGTATTCTTCAGCCTATCGCCTATCGCCTACATTTTCGCTTATGTTCTAAAACTAGTTTATTTGTATGAAGATGATTATAGCTATTGATGTAGACGTTGGGTTGTCGTTTTTTAACCAAAACAACCCATTATTTGGATATGGATATCCGATTTACTGTCTTTCTTTACTAAGTATTATCATGTGGCAGCAGTGGTTGGGTGAAGTGCTCCCGAAAATCCAGAGGTCTCATCCCTACGCGGCACGCAAATGTTCTAAATACGGTGATGTGAAAATGGTTTAAACACATATCATTTAAAACCACCGAATTTCAATAGAATAACAAGTTGTAATGTTACCAATGCGTCACGATGTACGAAAACAGAGGTCTCCGATCCCGATAGGTCATGAATGGCAGCATTTGTTGGAAAGGCAGAATCACGTTTCGGTCGTATCAGTATGATTGGTTGGTATTAGCATCACTTGGTGTATTGGTACTATCCGTGTATCCTTCTTACACCTATCCTACTTACGCCTAACGTTTGATGTTTCCGCTTAGCAATAACAAAACTCAAAATCCTACTTACGCCTAAAGCTTAAAACTGAAATTCCTACTTATGCCTAAAATATTTCCTTGTAAAACTCCAATCCCTACTTACACCTAAAATGAAAGCTCTACCGTAACCATTGTATGTCTTTACCGTACAGACTTTGTACAATGTTAATGCAAGTAATGCGTGGAAATAATAATGCATATATAAAAATCTTTATTTAAAAATCAATGTAACGTTTCGACAAATTAACTGTCGTCAGCTATGCATTTAACTTAAAACTTGGAAAATTGCACATGAATTCAGAGACATACACTGAAACGTCTATGCATTTATGTTCTCATTTTAATATTGGAGATTATACAACTCTTTTGCACTTTTCCTATGTAAAGACTGTGCATATAAATCAGATAATGCACAGCGCAGCGTGCGTATAACTGAGTTATACGCACGTTGCACGCTGGGAGGCCGGTCAGTAATCTAAGTTGCTGTAGCATGCAGTTTCCTGCATGCTACAGCAGTGTGTACAGCAGAGCTCCAACTTAGACAGCTCTGCTGCACACCAAAAAGTAGGCCTCCCAGCCGTGGCAAGCAACAATGTTGCTGCCATTTTATGTTGAAATTTGTCTAAACTTAGCTGTCAGCTGCAACATAAATGAGTAAGGTTTCATCATTTAAGCAGAGGTTAAATCGTTGTATAAGTACTTTACAACACACCTTAGTGTTGTTCACTAATTTCTACTGCGTACGTCGTATGGGAAACCCTCGTGCGTGGCACTCGTGCGCTTCGCGCACTCGTGCCCCACACTCGGGGCTTCCCACACGGCGTGCGTATAAATCAGTGAATGCACACTAAGGTGTGCTATAAAGTATACTTATAACATGGGGCTTGTTCAGAATAAACTAAAGTTGTAAACAAAAGATGAATACTTGTACTTATACTGAATATATGAATACTTACACTGAACTAACTAAATGCTAAGTCAAAGAACGGATTTAAAATTAGTGTTCTATTATCCAGAAAGCTTGATGCAACGCTTCAGCCCTGGCTACTTTAAAATATAAAAATACTTCGGGTGTGCAGTAATACTTCAATTAGTTTGCTAATTTTTCAGGGAATAATCGAAATTTATTTCCAGTAAATAAGCTTGAGTTGCGAAATTTATATTTAGATCATATAAGTAAGCGTAAGTTCACCCTAAGAAAAATTAAAATAACTTCAGTAACAAAGTTACAATGTGGATACTGTAGATTTTAGGCGTAAGTAGGAATCCGAGTTTTGCATGAACATTCTTTAGGCGTAAGTAGGAATCCGAGTTTTGACAGAAAGAATTAGTCGTAAGTAGGGATTGGAGTTTTGAAAACGATTAGGCGTAAGTAGGATAGGCGTAAGTAGGATAGGCGTAAGTAGGATAGGCGTAAGTAGGAGTAAGTGGTACTATCGATCATGTTGGTATTGTGTGTCGGTACTGTGTCATTGTTATCGTTGGCACCATTGGCTACATTGGTATCATTAGTTTTAGTGATATACATGCAAGGAAGCCAGTAACTATTCCATGACAGCTTTTAGTTGTAAACGTTTTAGTCAGTTTTGGGGCACATTGGACACTTCTGGTTATGCTTCTACACAATCTACAGACAATACTAGTCTTATGTATTTTTTAACAGCACTAATGCTTCCCACTCTCCCAGCTATGGGCCTGATGAAACAAGATTGATGTCAATTTCTGCAGCACCCACTCTCGCATGAGTCTCTGTTAATGTTATTGCTGACAACTAGATGAAGGCAGCCACTGTGAAAGAAACAGTCGCATTGAAGGCACCCCCTAGCAGACTAAAATTAGGCATTCTTCGGGAAATTTTTATTGTGCATCTCGTTGCAGTTATCCATACAAAAATTATTTGATGAAAGAACACTAAATAAAAATGCAGTTGGTTAATAGCAAATGGCTGGTCTCCATATGTTACGAATTATTTTTACTAGTCATTATACTTGCAACTGCAGGAGAATGCATGGGTGTACGAAGCTAGTGGTGCTTCAGATGTTGAAATTTTGAGTGAAGATGATTTGAAAGATTGGGAAACAGCATCCTTTCTTCTGAGATGGGTGTTCATGGACACGCCGGATCAAAAATTGGAGGAAGGGTTTAATCAGTCAATGATTGGAGACTTCATCTTAGAATGCACCTTTGGTGCTAATGCCTGCAGCAAGTAAGTCTGATGATTTTCCTACTCCGAGGGGATCGTACGCAACAACCATTCCTTTCAGGCATCCTTACTTTTTCTCCTTCTTCTGCCGTACCCCAGTTGCTTTCGCGAGGAGGGGGAACACCAGATCATGTTTTGCACAGGGTCCCCGGTCTGGCGTCGAATAATTGAATTTAATGCAATTAGCCGAGGTGTAGGCAAAGCTGCTGCCGGGGCAAAAGTGACTGCGCTGCTTTCACTGCATCAAAGCTACCCGTTAGCTCCATCCACAAGGATTTCCTTTCATGGACGGACAATCCATTGAACTATCGGATAAATACAATGTACAGTTTAGGAGGGTTATATCTGGTACTGCTGCAGTACCATTCCTATTTAATTATAAGCGTTGACTGGTACCAGCTGGAACCAGAGAATTTGGCTTGTGTCAAAAGAAGTTAGGAGTTTTTAGGAAAAGGAACCATTGGATCCCAAGTTTCATGCTTGCGGTCGGCATTTGCTTAGGGTACCTTCTCCCTACTGGGCGGCCTGGTGTCTGCGGGAAATTTAGTATAGCAATTTTGTTTGACAGCAATCCAGTTGAAATATTTAAATTCGAATATTTTATTACGCGAAATAGACCCAGAGGAACCTTTTTCACCCTCCATGCCTATCGTTCATAACTTTATGTTCAATTTTAAAAAAGTTTAAGAACCTAGTTTAGGACTAAAAATTCCGGTGCCCAGAATATCCAGCCTTCCTGGCTTAACTTTCATTAGTTACCTCACTTGCGAAATTACTTCTGCTCTAATGTTCAAGTGGCAGTCTAGTGCACAGCTGCTACAATTTAATCTAAACTTAAAACAGCGTAATCATTTCAACCAACAATGAAATGAACCCAATACAAGAAATGAATTTAAAGTTCTTGAGAAAGCTAGAACTGGCACTGAAGTTGGAGTGCAATAAGCTAACCGTCACATACTAAAAGCTTTTAGAAGCAAATTTTATATTTTAGAAGTCTACCAGTTGGTCTTTAATTTGTGTCTTTTCAGAAAAGCATACAAATATTTTTTGGATCCCAATTACGGCGACTGTGTTACCATATCCAGTCCACTAGATAAGTCGTTACCTGGCGAACCGAATGGTAATTATTGTGTAGCTAGGAATATCTAGCTGTAATACCATGTAATATTGTGATATAAATTTTCAGGCTGTGGGTATGAAGGTAAATAGAAGGTAATATTACAGAATGCACATTCGCCTTCGTAATCCAAGCATAAATTATCAAACGCTAACACTGGCCTCGAGATCTGCTGAATATTTGCGAGCTTGCCCAGAGTTTAGAAAGCCAAAATTTTTGTTGTCATTTCACAAATCGATGTGCGACCACGTAAAGTTAATTCTGGCGTGATCCCCAAATCATTCAAGCAGTCTATTGGCTGCAAGCGTTTTAGTTTTCTACCTAAGCGAAATGCTTTAAAGCGGAGTATGCATGAGTTCATACTCCGTAACAGTTACATAACTTCAATATATGTTACGCGTTTTACGCTTTTTGTCCTTTGAAGTTCGCAACTACCAACAATTATTAATTGTGCTGTCGTTCGTATTGTAGGCCTGCATGTTAAACTGAGTACAAAATTTAGTTCTGAAACATTGGCCAATCAACATCAAAGCAGACTGAAGGTTGTTTTGCATCATTTACAGGAAAAACCATTTCCTATGATCGAGGGATACTCAATCCCAGGTGGATACATCACTAGCTTGGCTGTCCGACCAGTAGGTTGTGGAAAGCAAGAAAAGTGAACACTTGTTAATCTCCTGAAGATTTGCAAATCCAGCTTAAACTTTACATAACTTCCACCTAAGTACTGCTGGTTTATGGCAAACTCTTAACCATTCCACTGATCGTAAACAGGACATCATCCTTAAGAAACTGATCCTCCTCGACAAAATATTGCTAGGAATTTTCATAATGTTGGAGCCCATTGTTGGAAAGCCAATGCTATTTTCAATGCTGTAATCCCTAGCGAACTATCATCAATAGGCAAAACCTGATTGGAAAACGGAAGTAACAACGTTTTGAATAGGACTGAAGCAGATTCAATACGCAAATGGCGTCAGAAAGCTAAAAGAACTTATTTTGCGTTTTGCTTATAACATTCCACACCAAGCAGAATTAGTGTCGACATGAAAAACAATACAGAACACAATACACATTCTACCTTGCTTCAGCGGGAGCCTTAATTTATATGTTGAGGTATTTTCTTTGCTTTCTTAAAACATTGAAATCCGTACCTAATAAAATGTGTAGTTGTATTATAGAAGGTTGAAGTTAGGAAAGCTAGTCCTTATGGCAACTGCATTACAAATTCGTCAGCGTCGGGCACGCTTTATGTTGACGAAGCTTATAACGTGAAAGTAAGCAAATAACACATTCTTGTTATATCTTAGAATATGCTGATTTAAAGCATTTAAGTTTGGTCTTTTGAATGCAATTTGAAAATTTGACAAAAGAAAGTATACCTTCTTAACTTCTGTGTAAATTTGGAAATTGCGTTCTATAGAAATGCCACCTGTCCTGTTATCAAAGGATACTGGAACGTAAATGCATGTGCTATGATCCAAGAATTGCAACTGCAGGTGCTGCAGAGTCGTGCCTCACTAATGATGCTAACAGTAAGCAGACAGATTTCAGGTGTATGTTACGGACGATGTGTATAATTGCCCCATATGCATATTGCGCCTATCAAAACGTTTTAACTTCACACTTATAGCAAGTTTCCGCGGACCAGACATATAAAACCCAAATTAGCCGAATTCTATATTTTCGAGCACATTTTCAGAAGTATCAGGATTGGCGACAAAACTGGAGTGGTCCATTAGAGTCTCCTGCACTAAGGCTTTCTAAAGCAATTTTAACGAACGGGCTGCTTCAAGCCTTGTGCTGTAATAGAGCATGGAAATTTAGCTGGAATTACAGCCATCTTGGTTCCAAGGAAGTATGTACTCAAAATATTTTGATAGACGCATATGGGGCGAGAGATTTTGCTCCAAATGCATACGGATGGAGCAAGTTCCTTGCCCCATAAAGAAATGTCAGTAATTCTGTGCAAGTTATTTCATGCGTTTGTTAATGAAAATTTTTATTCAACTACGCCAAGATTATAATTGATACAGTACTGAGATTGAATTTCGAAAATTAAAAAGGAAATTTTAATAAAATGAAATGAAAGTTTTAGATTTATTTAGTGTTTTGTATAAAAGACGTTATTTTAGGGAAAGGGATTAGATTGGACTAATTAGATTGGAAAACGGAACGTCGCTAACAATTTCCAAATTAATATTCGTCGTTAGCAATCTGAATAATAAATTCAGAAAATAAATCTTGTTGGATTCGGAATTTTTTTAAATTACTAGTTACTAATACATTTTAACGATTTCATCAATCAATTTGTTTTTATCTACAAAAACTGGACCTCTTCAGGATAACCCCCCCAGGCCCAGATTCCCTAAAACTTCACCAAATGAGCTGATATTTGGTACGGGTATGTTTTCGACCACGCTGAGTTCAGATATCGCAAAATTTTTTGATTTCGCGGAAATTCGGTTTTTTCGATTCGTAAGGGGGCCAAGGAGAACCGAAAAATTTTTTGTCTTCGATTTTGCTGAAAAGTTGTATTCAGGTGTTTTCTGGGTGGTCGTAGAACAGGAATCTGAAATCCGCTTTTCGATTAAGCTTTTCGTTAGCTTAGTATAAGCTAAAGTTTTAAGCTTACGATGTAACCTTATACTGAAGTAACGAAAGCTGAATCGAGAAACGGATTTCAGATGCGTGTTCTGCGACCCCGAAATTCCCTGATTACAACTTTCCAGCAAAAGCCAAGACAAAAAAATTTCCAGTCCCCCTTACGAATCGAAAAAAAATCGAATTTTGCGAAATAGAAACTGAACTCAGCGTGGTCAAAAACATGCCCATACCAAATTTCAGCTCATTTAGTCATGTTTCGCGGTATCTGGGCCTGGTTTCAGTTTTTTCAGTCTTTTCACCTGACCCAACAATTCAGTTTACCTAAATGCAAAGTAAATTCAATTGAATAGGTTGAACTGGATTGAACTAGATTTATGACACAATAGTTATGACGCTATGAGGTCAGATTCATTCGTCTTTTCTCGAATACCAGTACAAATACTGGCATACACTAGAAACAGTCTAATGGAAGAAACTACGACAGCTGAATGTGGGCGCTGTTGGAAACCAGTAGAAACTAGTGGAAACCAAAGTGAGCTGTAGAAAAGTGACCAACAAACGAACATTGTTCCTTTTGCATGTATTGTTCGTCGTATGCTTTTCAGTTCTACAGTCTAACTTTCGGCAAAGCTTATGAGTATATAAAACTGCGACAACTATTTGCGAATGCGTATTGTCTGTTCATTACCTTGACATTATCTTTTATCTAGTAAAGTGCATGTATTCCGCCAGCGATGTTATACCGGATTCGTTTTATCACAATATGTCGACTTGCTACTGCCCACAATCTTGCACGTAAGCAGCTAATCATGTAACCATACTTCTACAAATGTTGGTTCGACCTTTTATATTGTCACAAAGCATTCTTGCTTAGAACCCTCATATATACTTACTAAAATTATTCCTACCATCATACCAAAAGTCTACGATGGTATAAGTATCGGATACATATTAAAAGTGTCTTGTCGAGTGATTGTCATTTTTGACACACTTTTTCCTGATGTTTGCTCGGCCCGAGCCCTCACACGCATTTTACTGGATAATTATACTCTCACCGTAAATGCGTGTGAACAATGGTTTAAGATAGGGATAGTATGATTTGTGTGTGAAATCTTGTCTTTCATTCCAAAGAACTTCTATTTCCGATTCATATACGTAATACGCATATAGGTATGGGATTACTTTCAATTCCAAAATCGGAAATGTCTATTCTCTGTTCTAATTGATGACTCGTCATTGCAGTTAAACTTTTGTCATTAATATCTCAGCTCAGCAAAGATTTCTCAAATATGATAAAGCTTACAGGAACATGTGCTAACATACATGAAATGCTGAACAGTTTAAACTTTATTTTCGATATAAGGGTGATTTCCTCAAGCTTTAAAAAATCTTTAACAATGTTTTGCACGTGTATTTTCTGTAGTAAGCAATTAAGAGCTCTCTTATAAAAATAATTAACTGCGCAGCAGGTTTACAATTACCTAAGTGTTCGCCCAGCGGAAACTATACCTTTTGCACAAAATATTGCTTGTTCTGTTATGCTTAAGACAGGAAATTGTTTAGGCGTCAGACTTTATGAATACATAGACAAAAACTATTTCGTTTGCAAGTTGACAGTTATAGCTTGGTGTTGTTCTCAAGCTTATGTGAATGTCAAGCCTGTTGTTATTAGGCAAAATATTATACTTTCCCTAGTTTCCATTGCCAATCTAAAAACTCGAATTTCGTGAAATCGAAAACTTTTACGACATTTTCGGTGTAATTCTAAATGCGATTCAACCTCAAAAGCTAGAACCCAGGGTAACCAAAAAGTTATCCTGAAGGACCCCACTCTTTAAGTTCTGGAAGTTTTGAATAGGCTATTTTGATCAGGTTTGTCTGGCCTTTTCCCGATACGGAAACCGTACCTCCAGGCAAATCACTAGTAGCGCTAGAGAAACTCTGAGTGCCGTAGGCAAACCGTGAGTATCGCTAGGCAAACCATTAGTGCCGGCAGACAAGCCCAATATAAACTTCATTCTAACTAAAATCTTCTTTAGAATTTAAGGAAAGTTCGAAGAAAAGCGGAAATTTTAATTATAATTACTAATAAAAATACTAAGACTAATGTGCTTAAGGCGTGAAACTGTTCGCTTATCAACATTAACAGCGCTGAGAATAAAATGTTGGTTATCCCAAGAAAACACTAAGCTTTATTTTTCAATTTGTTAAGTTTTGATTTGCTCTATCGGAATAGTCACCGATGAATGTACTTTCCTGGACGACTTTCCAGCTCTAAGTTGCACCAAATTGTTAAACAATGATGACTTCACTCCAAAACGCAGGCTATCTCAGGTTGTCCTAATTTTTTTAAATTGGAAGAAATCTAATTTTTGCAATGAAAATGAATGCTGAAGTTTTTGAATGGTTGCGGCGCTTTCACAAGGTAATAATTTAACATAACATTGTCAATTAATTTAATCAAATTTAATAAAATAGAGACACCTAGTTTCTTGTATTTAGAATTATATGAATGTTTTTTAAGAAAGTTTGTATTAAACAGCAGCCATTCAAAAACCTACAACAATCGTTTTCTCTGCAAAAATGGATTTTTACCCAATTTAAAATTAGGACAACCTGGGATAACCTGGACTTTGGAGTAAAGTCACAAAACTTTCTATTAGCAGACGCAGTCACGACATAGCAATCCTTCATGTACCAAAATTCAAACTTTTTCAACTACTTGGTGCAACTTTAAGCTGCGTCCAGGAAGTCTGCAAATTAAGACTTAAATATTGAAAAATAGAATTTGGTGTTTTCCTTGGATAACCATGTTTTTATTCTTTTATTCTCAGCACTGCTCATGTTAGGTGAGCGGACTATTTTACGTTGTATGCAATTTAGACTTATTATTTTTATTAGTATTCCTAATTAAAAATTCCGCTTTTATTTGAAATTTCATTAAATTCGAAAGAGTGACTCATGGAGTACATGCGAAGCACTATCAGCTGACACAAATTGAGCTGACAACTCAAAACTCGGTTCGCCAGGCACCTTGGCGAACCAATAAAAGGTCAATTTTTTAGTCGAACCAGGGTGACGCAAAGCTAAATTTTCGTGACCCATGAGTAGTTTTGCTTACTCTTTCGGATCAAACAATTCCAGCACTAGATCAAAAGCTTTGTTCGCTAGGAGACACACGTCAAAATTTCTGACTCTTGATTTTCCTTTTTAAGAAATAGCAAGTGCCTCGTGTACAAACATTTGATATTTGGAACTGTTTATTCTCTTTGTAAGTGCATAAATACTTGATTTTTGGTTTTTAAAAATATTCTGCTTCTAGCAAATCTGTCAAATTCTGTTTTTGTTTTTGTTTTGATATTTACAAAAAATTTCAATAGATATTGAATACAATAGATCCTTTCCCTACAGTGTTGAGTATTACTTGTACTGATATATAGTTTATCGTCATCGTTACAGTTACATATAGCTGTTTCCTCCCAGGGATAGTACTCATCCCTGGGTATTTTTGTTACGGAGCTCAAATTAGTGTTTTGGTTTCTTTACGTATCAGAAGAGAGATGAGCAAGGTAAACATTGTAGACATATATTGACATAGGGTCGAATCCTGGGGATCTGCTCCAAGAACATTTTGAGAGGGCGTTTACCTTAATGATAGAGAAACGATATTTTTGTGGATTGAATGAACAAATTTTTTTTGCAACGAATGTTTCGAAAAATTTATTAGTTTAGCCGATATTCACGAACCATTAAGAACCTATTACCGAAAATTCCGGCAACGCCAGTCCTGCTGAGTTGGAACAAGCTGCAACAGTGTAAGAGGGTAGATCAGTAGCTGTGGAATGCTTAATGTAATTTTAGAGAACACTACTACGAGGTTACAACCAATGTCCAGCAACCATTTCAGCAGGTAAGCTTGCCACAGGGTAATTTCCTTAAGTAAAGCAATTTTAAAGTGTTTTCGAGAATATTGCTTGTAATGAGATCTTTGTGGTTAATTATACGCGGTTTCGATTGCTCAATTAAGCACTACGTGCTCTTGGAGAATTTGTGTTTTAGCCAAACGCTTCCCGCAGGTATGCTGTTTATTTGTACTGTCGTTCACTTATCGCGGCTGATCCCTTTAAAGGGGCGCTTGCATTACCGGGGACGGTTCTCCTGAGTTTATTTTTCAACAAATCTGTTTCAAACTTTCAGCAGAGGTGGCTGGTGTTGAGTGCTAGCAATGTATATAATTTAAAGAATCCAGTGCTTGGCTGGCGACTTACAGAGGATAAACTAAAATTTCAAAATGGTGTCCTCATTAACGGCTGAATGAAACCAGCTCAAATTTGGCACAAATGCGTAAATAAACCTAACACAGGGACAATTTTTTCAGTTTTTCGATTTATGCAGTTTTGAGTATTTTATGATTATTTGAAATCCTTGAAAGTCAACATCTCACGGAATATACGATTTCAACAAGAACTAAAGAAATTGCATCTGCGTACCCGTCGAATAAACGTGCATGCAAAATTTGGGAGTAAATCAAAATAAAAAAAATTCGCACTAATCCCTACATTAGTAGTATATGACGGCCGTTTCGAGCCGTGTTGGAGTAAGGATTTTCTGGAGTAAATTTTCCGTTCCCTTTCTTAGGTTATAGTTACAATTTTGTCTTCGTTGTTTTGTTTTAGCACCCTTCCTATGTTTCTATGTTCCTTACTCGCAAAGGTTCTTGGGTTTTCCTAGTTTCTAACTTCAAATGTTTATATAAGTTTGGTTTCCGCATCATCCAATCAGGTTTCATAAATTTTTATAGTGTTCCATTTGACCCCCTCTAACTTTCTAACCCTCTATCCGATTTTGGTGAACTAAAAAATTGTGAATCCTCTACCCTTTATCTAAAATGTAAATTCAAATAGCGTTTCATAATGTCAACTCATCATGGTCCGAACATTGTTTAACCGTCCCTCTGCGTTCTTCCCGCGGGGCTTGGGGCCCGGCGTAGGCCCATTACCGGACTCCTACTTAATCTAACCTAATCTACAATACTTAATCTACCTACCTAACCTACCTACCTAATCTATGTACACTACATGTATACAGTACCTAATCCGGTGCATGCAATATTTTTGTATTTTTCGTTTTATCATTTTTATGCGTTTGTTTTCTATTTATCTAGTGCATAGTGTAGTCAGTAGGCTTATACACAAAGAAGCATATACTAGTAACGTCAACAACGACCCATTTTGTTGTAGGTCTCTGCTGTCGGGCCCACTCTAGAACATCTATTCTATCAAATTCTATATTAAGTTCCTCCAAGTCTTCCCTATTTCCAATAAATTTAGGCTCCTCTAGGTAGTGGTTGTTGTTTGAAGGGTAGTAGAATCCAATTC